>AWOL01S0011815.1:15215-36027 GCA_000715115.1 Nicotiana otophora
TAAATCTTATCCCACTTTTTAATTAATTACCCAATAATTAATCAATTACTCACATAATTAAGAACTATCTCAAATTACTTAAAATACTACTCACTTTTAATACACATTATATAATTTACTCTCATGGTCATGTGGTACCATACAAATAAATAAATACATACACTATTATTTAATTAAAACATCCATGTAAAAATACATATATTTTCTCAATGGTAAAAAGATAACCTTCTTTTCTTGTGAGAAAATATTTTCTATTTTACAATAAAGAAAATCTCATAAACTTTCTTATATGATGCGTATAATTTACCATATCCAAAAATATTAATAACTATATAAAATCATACTTTTAAAATATTTTTCTACAATAAATGTTCCACTCAAAATAAATACCATATCAAAATGTATCTAATGTGTCACGCCCCAACCTCGGGGAGCGCGACCGGCGCTCAACCGAGTGAATCCGGTCGAGCAAGCCTATTAAACCTTTCCTACCTGACTCATTCATAATCCAAAAATGGATCGCATCACCATTTGTAAAACAAGGGAGAGATCAGTTATATAAATATATAAACATTGCTAGTTCATTTTTCCTTATATATGTACATTATGCCATAGTTGAGTTTCCAAAATACAACTTGATCCAACGACCACCCCAACACACATACATGACCCACATAAACGTCTACGGAGTCTCTAGAGATACAAAAGAGCAACATGACAATACCGGCAACAAGGCCCCGGCTATACCTCAAAATATGAAAACTTATACAAAATAAGGACTACATGACCACTAGGAGAAATGGGGCTCACCAAGACTGTTGTGAGGAGAGAAAGAGAGCACCACTATTTGCGATCGACACTATTTGCGATGGAACCACCTACATCTATTCAAAGATGTAGCGCCCCCGGCAAAAGGGACGTTAGTACTGTCGAATAGTACTAGTATGTAAGGCAAATACTAATCTTAGTAGAATAAAAAGTGAAACAAAGACAAGGCAGTCATAATAATCAATAAGTACTTCACAGAAATACAAAGAAACATCAAGTAAGGATCACATAGTTTCCCATTCAATCATTCCATCTTTTTAGGTTAATAATATTTAGTTCCAAAGCCACAACTCACAATGCCACCGTGTTGTTATACGGAGTCCGGTCTCGGCCCAACCGGCTAAGCCATCTCAAGTGAGACATATTCATACATTGTAAATCAATGATTCCAACACAAATGCCACCATGTGTATAGCATGGCGTCTGATCTCGGCCCGATCGGCTAAGCCATCTCACTTGAGACATAACCTCTTTCAATTGTTCACTCAATTCACAACTCTTTTCCATCTTTCGTTACATGTCACAAACAACCTCATTTATTAAGTAGTTCTTGGAACTTGGGAATATTTTACAATTCAAGTCTTTCCCTTTGTATTCGTTCAAATAACATCATCATTCATGTTGATAAGTACCATCACATAAGGCATTTCACACATAAAGAAAGGAGCTTGGAAAATCATGATTTCGTTCTCAAATAGTATGATGACATGGTAAACATCTAAAACAATTAGGGAACATGAATCTTTCAATCCAACACACTAAGGCAAACAATTCTAGTATGATCAAGTTGGAACTTACACCCATTATTCGGACACCAGGAGTTCGATTCTAAGAAGAAAAGAGTTAGCCATAATACCTCAATTGCGCTTCTTTAGATTCTACAATTATCCAGAACCCTTAGCAACCTCAATCTATTTTTGCAATATACAAATTGAACCAAAAATTAGGAAAACATTCATGGTTCTAGTTCACTTTTTATTTTTTCCACACTCTTTATCACATGCATGCAAGATGAACAACCCTCATACCCATAGACCATCTTATTAATTACTCATTTTCAGTATAAGTTTCAAAATTTAGGGCTAGGGTATAGATTCTTACCTCTAGGATGGAGGCCTAGGTCGCTTTCCTCGATAATCTTCAAAGTTTCAAGCAAGAATTGAAGAATAATTGATGAGGATTACTTTCTCACTCTAAGGCTCCCTCTCTCACTCTATAGTATCAGAAACTGAGCTCAAAATAGACTAAAGGAGTGTTTTAATGGAATGGGGGTTGGGTTTTAAATTAAGAAAATAGGTGCCCCGACACAGGTCTGCGGTCGCATATGCGACCGCATAATGGTTATGCGGTCCGCAAAGTGACCGCAGAAATGGCCCTCAGGGGCNAGTTTCAAAATTTAGGGCTAGGGTATAGATTCTTACCTCTAGGATGGAGGCCTAGGTCGCTTTCCTCGATAATCTTCAAAGTTTCAAGCAAGAATTGAAGAATAATTGATGAGGATTACTTTCTCACTCTAAGGCTCCCTCTCTCACTCTATAGTATCAGAAACTGAGCTCAAAATAGACTAAAGGAGTGTTTTAATGGAATGGGGGTTGGGTTTTAAATTAAGAAAATAGGTGCCCCGACATGCGACCGCATAATGGTTATGCGGTCCGCAAAGTGACCACAGAAATGGCCCTCAGGGGCCTGAACTTTCGGCCCAGGTATATGACCAGTATGCGGTCCGCATACTCGTTCTGCAATTGCATAATGCATCACAGAACTCCCTCCGCAAAAACCCAAGAGGGATTATGCAACCGATATGCGGTCCGCATATCGATTATGCGATCGCATAATCGACCGCAAAATTGACCTCAAATTGGCCAACGTACTGCTTCACTCTACGACCATTATGCGGTCTGCAAAGTGATTATGCGGCCGCATAATGGGCCGCAGAAAAGCGTTCTTCTGTAAAACATTTTTCTCTAAGTCCGTAGGGTACTGTTCAATCCAAAAAGTCCGAACCGCAGCTCGCAAGCTCACCGTGAAGAATTTCTACTATAATAACGCAGGAATCTACCTTGGCACCACGAAACCCCTAGTTTTTGGTTTAAATTTTTACGGATCCTTACATAACGGTATCAAAGTTGTAAACTTACGGGGTCTTATGGTCACAAATTCTCTGTAGAAAAGTACGGGATGTAACAATTTTCTTCTCTTTCAGCACCTATGACAAAGTTGACTTAGAAGGGAGCAAAGTTTTAATGGACTGATGCTTGCGAACGGAGTTTCCAGGCATTGAAGGACAGATTAACTTCAGCACCGGTTCTAACGCTCCCAGAAGGGACCGGTGGTTATGTTATCTATTGTGATGCTTCAGGCGTTGGATTGGGTTGTGTACTGATGCAGCATGGTAAGGCTGTAGCTTATGCTTCTAGGCAACTAAGGAAGCACGAGAAGAATTACCCGACCCATGATTTAGAGTTAGCCACAGTGATTCATGCACTAAAGATGTGGAGGCACTACTTGTATGGCATTCATGTTGATATCTATAGGGATCATAAGAGCCTCCAGTATATTTTCAAGCAAAAGGAGTTGAATTTATGTTAAAGGAGATGGTTGGAGCTACTTAAAGACTATGACATTGATATTTTATACCATCCGGGGAAGGCGAACGTAGTAGCCGATGCCCTCAGCTGTAGATCTATGAGTAGCCTGTCATATTTACAGCCAGAGAAGAGGGTAATATCCCATGAGATTCATCAGCTAGCCATTCTTGGAGTTCGATAATTGGATTCAGGTGATATCAGAATTACTATTCAGGACCCGACAACATCCTCTTTAGTAACTGAAGTGAAGAAACGCAGTACGAGGATCCGGTGTTAGTTCATTATAGGGATACGACCCCTCAGAAGGAGAAGACACCATTTGAGATTACAGAAGATGGGGTCCTCAAATATCGAGGACAATTATGTGTCCCTAATGTTGCAGGGATGTGCCGGCAGATTATGGGATAAACTCACTATTCTCGTTATTCTATCTAATTTCAGAAGCAACAAAGATGTATCATGATATCAGGGAAGTATATTGGTGGGACGGAATGAAAAAGGATATAGCGGAGTTTGTTGCTCAGTGCCCTAACTGTCAGTAGGTCAAGATTGAGCATCAAAAACCCGGCGGATTATTGCAGGCTATGGAGATTCCGACTTGGAAATGGGAAGTAATCAATATGGATTTCATCGTAGGATTACCTCTTGCCCAGCGTAAGTTCGATTCTATATGGGTGATTGTTGATAGGCTTACAAAATCGGACCATTTTCTGCCCGTTAGGACTACATATTCCGCAGAGGATTATGCAAGGCTTTATATTAAGGAGATAGTATGACTGCATAGTGTCCCTGTATCTATTATCTCGGATAGAGGAGCTCAATTTACAACTAACTTTTGGAGATCCTTCCAAAACGGATTAGGGACTCAGGTAAGTCTTAGTACAATATTTCATCCCAGACAGACGGACAGGCTCAGCGTACTATTCAGACACTTGAGGATATGTTACGGGCTTGTGTGATGGACTTCAAGGGTAGCTGGGATAATCATCTGTGACTTATTGAGTTCGCGTATAATAATAGCTATCATTCCAGTTTTCAGATGGCTCCATACGAAGCTCTTTATGGACAAAAGTGTAGGTTGCCTATAGGGTGGTTCGATGTTAGGGAAACTACGTTAGTAAGACCAGAATTGGTACAACATGAAATCGAGAAAATTTAGCTTATATAGGAAAGGATATTAGCAGCTCAAAGCCGTCAGAAGTCTTATGCGGATAATCGACAAGGAGACTTGGAGTTTCAGGTTGATAACTGGGTATTCCTAAAGGTATCACCGATGAAAGGTGTCATGAGGTTAGGTAAGAAAGGAAAATCTTTCCCTCGGTATGTTGGACCATATAGGATCATACGCAAGGTAGACCAGGTAGCATATGAGTTAGACTTGCCTTCGGACTTGGAGTCTGTACATCCAGTTTTTCATGTGTCTATGCTCTGTAAATGTATCAGAGATCCTTCCAGAATCATTTCAGTTGACGATGTCCAGGTCACAGAACAACTATCATATGAGGAAACTCCCATTGCTATACTAGATAGACATGTTCGGAGATTGAGGACTAAAGACGTAGCTTCGGTGAAAGTACTTTGGAGAAACAACAATGTGAAAGAAATGACTTGGGCCGAAGAAGATATGAAGTCTAGATATCCTCACTTATTTCCTCTTCCAGAGAAGGGTCCAACTGAGACATCACAACCTTAAGGTACGTGCATGGATTCTTATGTTAGTAATTGTCATGGTTCGTGTGAGGCCATTGTCGTTATTGATGATTGTGGTCCTATNGTGGCGTTAAATTATTGAGTTTCTATGGGAAGAGTTGATAGTAGTATTGTTACAAAGGCGACTCTGCCAAAGTTTATATAGATCCCGGGGAGTTAAACATTCAAGGATGAATGTTTTCGTACGTTAAGGTTTATTCTTCAGTTAATCGACGTAGACTCGGGAATGAGATTATCTTGAGGTTACACACATTTATGCTATTTATAACAAGTGATAAGTAAGTGCCGTGAAGGTTAAAGGGTAAACAAATCAAAGGAAATGAGTTTCGTTGAAGGTTGTCGATTTGGGATAAAATATGGTCCGAGCTATAATACCCGGTATTTATGGACTAGTGCCATACAAGGTACTACATGACCATGATAGTAAGGTGTATAAGGTATGTTAAAAGTGAGTAGTATTTTAAGTAAGTTGAGATAATACTTAATTATGTGGGTAATTGGTTAATTATTGGGTAATGGGACATTACCTAGTTAATAAAGGACTTGTGGGTGATTAATTAAAGAATGTGGTTAAGACAAAACACTCCCCACTTGGCAGCAAACCAATCCAAGAATTGTGACTCTTAAGTCACCATGTTATGTGGCAAGTCTTAAGAATGTGAGTCATTTCCATTTAATAAAGGAAAGACACATATAACGTGAGTCATATGCATTCTTTAGAATCATAAGTACATATATCTTTTGGGAAGATTTTCCTCATGTATGTTATTCTCGAAATTCAGCAGATGTTATTCATGTTTATATCTTATACGCATGCTCAGGGGTGTTCGACAGGTAGGACTCGGGCACCCATCGCGGTGTATCGGTTTGGGTCATGGCAATTCTCTTACTTTAGAAACATAGCAAAAACGTACACACATAATACTCCATATGTTCAGCAACATGAAATATGCCATGATTATAAGGAGTCTTGGTTCTTGTTCAAAGATTTAGAAAGAGCAAAAATTGTTCTTGGCAAGCTCAAGTAAAAGTGTTTGATAAATTCATCAAGTAAGATATATTAAGGTTATCCCTTCTTTACTTTTGGCATGATCCATATGATACAAATGAAACGAGCAAACGCACAACTTTCATAAATGGATCTATTCATAGAAGTACTAGGAGTGCCTATGTTCTTGATTCCCCATGTGTCCTATTATTATATCATCTGTTCATGGGTCTTAGAAAAATACATAAGTTGATAAACTTTATCTGAGAGATCTTATTGACTTACTCTATTATGCATTGCATTCATTTATACATGTACATTGACCCATGACCAGATGGCGTTATATACGCGTATATTATATGTATATGGGATATGGAGAAAGGCTACGACATTATATACGCACCACCACCTGATCAGATGGTATACGTTGATGATTTCGCCCACAGAAGCCGAGATGATATGATGGGATGCCCTCAGAGGCTTGATGATGTTATGTACTCATATACCTATGCATGGTATGGAATTTACAAGCATATGCATGGCATTATAAATGTTTCACGATTCACAGAGATATTCATACTTACATGTTGAGTTCCTTACACCATGTTTCTTTCATTCCTTACATACTTGGTACTTTATTTGTACTGAAGTCCCTTTTGCCTGGGGACGCTGCGTTTCATGCCCGTAGGTCTCGATAGACAGGTTGACAGTCCTCCTAGTAGGCTATCAGCTCAGCGGAAGGTGTTGGTGCACTCCACTTGCTCCGGAGTTGCCTATTTGGTCAGTATAATTTGGACATGTATTGATTGATATGGCGGGGCCCTGTCCCAATCTTTATGACGTTTATGTACTCTTAGAGGTCTGTAGAAAGATGTCATGTATATGGATACTTGTATGGCTTTATCGGCCTATATTTTGAGTGTACAAATGATTATGTCGGCCTTATTGGCCCATATGTCACGTGTATAAGTTTTTATATCATGTTGGGTCGTCCTATATCTAGTATTTCCTTATGTTTTATTCCAGTTATCTCATGATGTCCCTTTCGGACCATTTACCTATGATGGTGTGTTAAGAAAGATATGTTACATTGGTACTCGGTTGAGTAAGGCACCGGGTGCCCATCGCGGCCCTCTGATTGAGGTCGTGACAGGTCGCATATGTGACCGCAGATCTGTGTTGGGGCTTCATTTTTCTAATTATTTTACCCGACCCTATTTTGATTAAAAGCCCTTGGGGCTCGTTTTGAAAGAGAAATTTGATATTTTAGAGAGATAAAGGGGAGGATTCAATGATTTCACTACTCAACTTAGATCAAGCCTTGGAATTTCATCAAGAGGAACTTGCTAGGGTTTCTAAAAGGTAAGAATTTCTTCCCCTAATTCTCCAATTTCGAATTTGGGTAGAAGTTAGGTAAATGGGGAGTGTAATTCTTGGGTGTGAGAGTATTATTTATACGTGCATGTACCAATAAGGTTTGTGGGAAGATTGTTGAGCTCAAATAGGTAAAGATTGGGTAGTGAAGTGAAGGAAATCTTGTGGTAGAACCATGCAATCAAATTTGCACATCTAGTGTTTGATAAAATGCTCAAATGAGCCGAAACCATGAATTTCTTCCTAATTTATGTTCAATTTTGTTATGTTTCAAAATAGATTTAAGTTTCTAGGATTTTCGAAACATTATAGTAATTTAAGAAAATCTCAAAGCGAGGTATGAAGGCTAAACTCTTCTTCTAGCATCGGAATTCCTGAATCCTTGTAAAATTCTATCATGTGTAGTCGAACTTGAAACACTATTGATGTGGGGTATTCAAACTAGTAAAACTGATTCCGAATTGGCATAACGTGTTAGAACCCTTGTGTGTTAATGATTCTCTATTATTGTCTTAATTATGTTATACCCCCTTTTGGGAGAAGATCTTGTATGAAATCAATATGATTAAACACTTATTTCTCATATGATGAGACCTTGTGAACTTAAACTTATTAAGGCCAAAAGTGCCAAATAGTTGATTTAAAAGAGAACTCTCTTGTACAAACTATTATCATTTTGGAAATCCAAAGGGTGGCATTGTGAATACACCTTCACCAGCATACATTGGGGTGAGGCGGCGGGGCTGCTTTGTGTAGAGTTGTTGTATTGTGAATACACCTCCACCTGCATACATCAGGGTGAGGCGGTAGGCCGCTTCATGTAGTGTTTGTGGCATGGTAAATGCACCTCCACCCGCATACATTGGGGTGAGGCGGCATGGTCTCTTTGTGTAGAGTTTCTGGTATTGTGATTGCACCTCCACCCGCATACGTTGTGGTGAGGCGGCAGGGCCGTTTTGTGTAAAGGCAGTTGTAGAGGATCCCCGACTTATGAATTTATAAATGTTATTGAAAGCTCTTAATAAATTTGCTATGTCTTTAACGACTAACTAAGCCTTTTATTGTTACCATGATTCATCATATTCATGTTGTATTTCCAAGTCCTTGCATAAGTGTTTGGTTTTCGTACTAGTACTATTCGACATGTACTAACGTCCCTTTTGCCAGGGCCCCTGCATCTTTAATGGATGAAGGTGGTTCCATAGCAGGCGGTATTGATCAGTAATAGCAGCACACCATTTCCTCAGCTGACTTGGTGAGCCCCACTTCATTCCGGTGTCCTGTATTTCTTGTTCCATGTACATAGTATTTTCAGGTATAGCCGGGGCCTTGTTGTCGATACTGTCGTAGTACTCTTTTATTTCTATTAGAGGCTCCGTAGACATAGTGTAGGTTGTATCTATTTTTGGGAAGGTTAAACTAAAAATGTTATAATCGTATCATCTGTTCCACTTTAACTATGATTGTACATTGTACTGTTTTGGAGACTTGTTAAAGACGTAACTAATTTAAGTGAAGTGGTGTTATTCACATGACCTCTTGATGTTTAATTAACGATATAAGTGTATCTTCTCTTTATTCATGGGCGAGTTGGGTAGAAGGTATTGTACAGGCTTGCTCGGCCGGGGTATCTCGGTTGAGCACCGGTCGCGCTCCCCGAGGTTGGGGCATGACAAACTTAGTATTAGATCTAAGGTTTTAATATGTCCTAGGATGTCTCGGAGCCGTGTCTAGTAGAGTCTTTCTTATCGGTGTGTTGTCGACCACATTTATAATTAGGAGGCTACTTGGACATTTAGGAATAATACCCTTCTTTGATGTTCTCGATTGTGCGATAAAGTTGATTGTAAGATTGTTCCTCCTTTAACTCGTGCTTTGCTCTAACTTTCAGTACATGGCGCCTAGGAAGAAGGCAAGAACTAGCCAATGAGCCTATGTCACCCTAGGAGTGGCAGTTGATTCGATATTTGATGATGCGGTTGAGCACCCGAGGGGTGAGGATATTACCCCAATTACTACACCACATGAATCTACTATTCTTGCTCAGACTGCACCAGTTCCTACACATACTGAAGGTGCAACGGTCCCTCCAACTGATATTCTAGTTCCACCTCCAATTTCAGCTTCCGATCCCGGTGTTTCTGATGGGGATATTAGGGGAGTCATCCAAATGTTGGCTCAGATAGTGGCCTCCCAGGCCCAAAGATCAAATGTTGCAGCCACTTCTTCTAGTCAGCTAGGGGATTCCGCTAGTTCCAGGGTGAACAAGTTTCTCTAGTTGGATCCTCCAGTGTTCACAGGTAACTGATCCTGAGGAGGACCCCCAAGACATCATTGATGAGATGCACAAGACTCTCCGAGTTATGCGTGCTACTGAGACGGAGGGAGTGGAGTTGGCCTCCTACCACCTGAAAGGGGTGGCTTATTCTTGGTTTGAGATGTGGGAGGAGTCCCGTGAGGTGGGGTGCCCTCCAATGAGGTGGAGTGAGTTCACCAATGCCTTTATGGATCATTTGTTGCCTGCCGAGACTAAGGCGGCCCTTTCCGCTGAGTTTGAGAGCCTGAAGCAGGGTAGCATGAATGTGTGGGAGTACCATATGGAGTTCACGTGCCTGTCCAGTATGCTATTCATATGTTGCCCACTATGGAGGCTAGAGTGTGCCGGTTTGTGCAGGGTCTTAGCCCCTTGGTTATTAATGAGGCTGCTACGACTGCCTTGAATTTTGATATGAACTATGGGAAGAGGGTGGTATTTTCTCAAGCTATGGAGGATCATACACTAAAAAATAGAAGGGAGCATGAGGGTAGCAGCAAGGCCCGGACCGCTGGCAACTTGGGTGGTTCTTCTGGTGGTAGTAGGTCGGCATTTAGGGGAAGGTCATCAGGGCCATCTCAGTCATTCGCTCAGTCTTCGATGAGTGCATAACCATCCAGGTCAAGTCAGGGCTACAGGGGCCCTACCAGCAGGGTCGACCTGGAGGGAGATTCCAGCAGCTGCGGAGGCCCCCATGCCCTAAGTATGGGAGGATGCACTTTGGTGTCTGCTTCATGAACTTACCTATATGCTACGAGTGCGGTATCAGGGTTCATATTCATAGGATTGCCGCTCGTCCTGTCGGATCATGGGCAGAGGTACGGTGCAGCCAGCTAGTTCTGCAGCTACTACATCCATAGCACCGCCTCCAGCTCGAGGCACTCCAGCACCCGCAGGGCGTGGTGCAGCTAGGGGTGGTGCACAGAGTTCGGGAGGACCCAACAGATTTTATGCTATGCGGAGGCGTCGGGATTTAGAGGCTTCTCCAGATGTTGTCACATGTATATTGACTGTCCAATCTCATGTCATGTATGCTCTTATTGATCGCGGTTCAACTTCGTCATATGTTACTCCTTATGTTGCTATGGAATTTGGGATAGAATCGGAACAGCTTCACGAGCCGTTCTCTGTATCTACTCCGATTGGCGAGTCTATTGTGGCCACTCGCGTTTATAGGTGTAACACCCCAAAAATTTTCGAAGTACTTAAGTGTAAAGCCCGGTAAAATTTGCAAAGAAAATAATGTTTCATGGTGCCGGGATAGGCTTACGTGTTTGAGGATTATAGAAATTCTTTGCGGCGAGCTTGCTCGCCACGGCTCGGACTTTTTGGGTTGAACAATGCACCGAAAAGTAAAGGAATATTTTTGGCGAAAAAGTGCATTTATGCGGTCCATTATGTGATCGCATAATCATTCTGCGGTCTGCATAATGGCCGCAGACGTGAGCAGGAGAGGGCCATTCTGGAAGCAGCTATGCGGTCGACTATGCGACCGCAAAACTATTATGCGGTGCATTATGCGACCGCATAATAGTTATGCGGACCACATAGTGACCGCATACACAAATAGATTTTTGATTATTTTTGTCAGCAATTATACGACCAATATGTGGTCCACATATCCATTATGCGTTCGTATATATGACCGCAAAACTGTTCTGGAGCTCCATTTTTGAATTTTTAAAACCCGATCCTATTTCGTTAAATACACTGTTTGGGCCATTTTGAACTATAATCTTATATTTTAGAGTGAGAGAGAGTGCCCTAGAGTGAGAAGGTGTTCTTCAATAATTGTTATTCAATTCTTGCCCAAGTTTTTGAAGATTAAGAAGGGAAACTCGCTAGGACTTCATCCTAGAGGTTCTACACCATAACCCTCACTTTCGAATTTTGTGTAGAATTGGATAATTAGCAAGATAATTTCTGGCCAGGAGGGTTGTTTATTTACATGCATGTGATATCAAGGGGTGTAGGAAGATTGTTGAACTAGGCATGGTAAATATTGGGGTGGGGGATGATGAAATTCTCCATAAAAGGGCCTTGAAACCTTATGCACACCTTGTGTTTGATAAAATGCTCAAATGAGCTAGAACCATGATCATCTTCCTAATTTTCGTTCAGTTTGTTATATTTCTAAAATATATTGAAGTTTCTAAGAATTCCGGAACATTTAGAGCGCAAGGAAGCTCAAGTGAGGTATGTTGGCTAAACTTTTCTTTAAGAATTGAAATTCCCAATATCCTTGTAAGTTCCGAGATGTTGATTATAAATGGAGTATTCCAATATGTTTTGTGATGAAGATATATGTTCAATTCGTGTTTCAAATGCTCTTATCATATTACATTATAAATTGAGGATGTGTCCCAAACCATGGATTATCTATCCACATGTTATAATTTCTAGTCCTGATTTGTATGAAAGTTATTATGTCAAGTTGTGTAGAGATTGTGATTATGATACACCTCCACCCGCATACATTAGGGTGAGATGGCATGACCGCTTTGTTTGGGGATTATGGTATAGAGATTGTGATTGTGATACACCTCCACCCGCATATATATTGGGGTGAGGCGGCATGACCGTTTTGTGTAGTGATTATAGTATTGTGGGACTTCACCTCCACCCGCTTACATTGGGGTGAGGCGGTACAATCGCTTTGTGTATAGTTTTGGTATTGTTGTGGCACCACCACCCGCATACATTGGGGTGAGGTGGCATAGCCTCTTTGTGTTGGTATTGGTATCATTGATGCATTTCCACCCGCATACATTGGGGTGAAGCGGCATAGCCGCTTTGTGTAGGTTCTTGGTACTGTGGTTATAGATCCACCCGCATACATTGGGGTGAGGCGGCAGGGCCGCTTGATTAGAGTTGTGGTATTGTACGTACACTTCCACCTGCATACATCGGGTGAGGCGACGGGGTCGCTTTGTGTGAAGATGGTTACAGAGGATCTCATCTTAAATCCTATAAATGTTATTGATAGCTTTTAATAAGCTTGCTATGGTTTAAACAGTTATCTATATTATTCTGTTGCTGCACCAGTTCATCATATTCATCTTGTATTTCTGAATTCTTAAATTAGTGTTTAGTTTTCATACTAGTACTATTCGACGGTACTAATGTCCCTTTTGCGGAGGGCACTGCATCTTTTAAATGGATGCAGGTGGTTCCATAGTAGGAGATATTGATAAGTGATAGTAGCACACCTTCTTCCCAACTGACTTGGTGAGCCCCACTTCATCCCGGGGTCATGTATCTTTTGTTCTTTGTGTATTCTGTTTGAGGTATAACCGATGCCTTGTTGTCAGCATTATCGTTGTCACTTATCTTTATCTATAGAGGCTCCGTAGACATAGTGTGGGTTGTATAATGTTGCTGGGGAAGTCAAACTCATGTGTTGTGCTTGAATTACTATTTCCACTTCAGATTATGAAAAATGTGTATGGAATTGAGACTTTAAAATAAAGTAACTGATGGTAAGAAATTGGTATTGCAGACATGATAACTTTATTTGTTGATTAAAAAAAACATATATATTCTCTCTATTCATGAATGAGTTTGGGTAGAAGAAAATCTAATAGGCTTGCTCGGCCGGGTTCACACGGTTGAGTACCGGTCGCGCTCCTTGGTTTTGGGGCGTGACAATAGGGATTGTGTTATCACGGTGCGTGGTCGGGACACCCTGGCCGATCTCATAGAATTGGGGGTGGTTGATTTTTATGTAATAATGGGGATGGACTAGCTTTATTCATGTTTTTCTAAGCTTGATTGTCGAACCAGGACTGTTAGGTTTGAATTTCCAGATGATTAACAAATGGTGTATCTATCATTTGGTCCGGGTTACAGACACCGATGCTGAGGCACCTGCACTTGAGTCCGTTCCTGTTGTGAATGAATTTCCGAAGGTCTTTCCGGATGAGCTCCCTGGGATCCCACCAGACAGGGAGATTGATTTCAGGATTGATGTAATGCCGGGCACGCAGCTTATATCTATTCCACCTTACAGAATTGCACCAGCAGAATTGAAGGAGCTAAAAGAACAATTGAAGGATTTGTTAGAGAAGGGTTTCATCCGACCAAGTGTGTCGCCTTGGGCTTCCTCTTTGTAAGAAAGAAAGATGGGTCATTAAGGATGTGTATTGACTATCGACACCTCAATAAGGTCACGATCAAGAATAAGTACCCACTTCTAAGGATAAATGATTTGTTTGACCAATTGCATGGTGCTAAGTATTTCTCCAAGATTGATTTAAGGTCCGGGTATCACCAATTGAAGACCAGGGAGCAGGATATTTCGAGAACAACTTTCAGAACCTGGCATGGGCACTTTGAATTTCTGGTAATGTCCTTTGGGCTAACAAATGCCTCGGCAACTTTCATGGATCTTATGAATCGAGTCTTCAAGCCTTTTATTGACTCCTTTGTGATAGTGTTTATTGACGATATTTTGGTATATTCACGAAGTCGAGAGGACCATGCCGATCACCTCAGGGCAGTTCTACATACCCTATATCAGCACAAGTTATATGCAAAGTTTTCGAAATGTGAATTTTGGCTTGAATCTGTCACGTTCTTGGGTCATGTCGTCTCCAGAGAAGGGATTGAGGTTGATCCTCAGAAGATTACAGCTGTGAAGAATTGGCCTAGACCTATTACCCCAATAGAGATTCGCAGTTTCTTGGGCTTAGCTGGATATTGCAGGAAGTTTGTGGAGGGGTTCTCTACTCTTGCCTCTCCGTTGACTAAATTTACGCAGAATGCGATTAAGTTTCAATGGTCAGATGCTTGTGAAAGAAGCTTCCAAGAGTTCAAATCAAGATTAACTATATCACTGGTGTTGACCCTACCAGAGGGTACATATGGGTTTGTGGTATATTGTGATGCTTCAAGAATCGGACTTGGGTGTGTATTAATGCAACATAGCAAGGTGATAGCTTATGCTTCTAGGCAACTCAAGAATCATGAAAAGAACTATCCAACACGTGACTTAGAGCTTGCGGCGGTGGTATTTGCATTGAAACTTTGGCGTCATTATCTGTATGGGGTCCACGTGGATATATTCAGGGACCATAAGAGCATTCAATACATTTTCAAACAGAAAGAATTGAATCTGAGGCAGAGAAGATGGCTTGAGTTACTCAAGGGTTACGACATCGATATTCTGTATCATCCGGGGAAGGCTAATATTGTAGCAGATGCTCGTAGCTGGAAATCTATGGGTAGTTTGGCTCACTTGGAGGCATATCAAAGGCCGTTGGCCAAGGAAATTCATCGGTTGGATAGTTTGGGAGTTCGTCTTGCGGATTCTAGTGAAGGAGAGTGATTGTGCAAAATAGGGCTGAATCGTCGCTTGTGGTGGAAGTCAAGGAGAAGCAATACAACGACCCATTGTTAGTACAATTGAAAGAGGGGATTCATAAATATAAGACCATGGACTTTTCTCTTGGCATGGACGATGGTACACAAAGGTACCAAGGGCGACTATGTGTTCCAACTGTGGATGGTCTCCGGGAAAAAATCATGACCGAGGCTCACACTTCTAGGTATTCCGTGCACCCGAGCTCTATAAAGATGTACCATGATCTTAAAGAAAGTCTACTGGTAGAATGATATGACGAGGAATGTAGCGAACTTTGTGGAAAGATGTCCAAATTGTCAGCAAGTGAAGGCCAAACATCAAAGGACTGGTGCGTTGGCACAGAACATAGAAATTCTAATGTGGAAGTGGGAGATAATCAATATGAACTATGTAGTGGGATTACCTCACATGCCTCGCAAGTTCGACTCAATATGGCTAATTGTATACCAACTCACGAAACTAGCACACTTGTTACCTGTTAAGGCTACCGACACAGCGGAACAATATGCTCAGTTGTATATCAAGGAAATCATCAGGTTACATGGCACTCCAGTTTCTATTATCTCAGATCGGGGGCATAGTTCACGGCTAAAATTTGGAAGAAATTTCAGCAAGGGTTGGGTACTCAGTTAAATCTTAGTACAACTTTCCATCCACAGACCGACGGGAAACCAGAGCGGACTATTCACACACTCCAGGATATGTTACGAGCTTGTATTCTTGACTTTAGGGGTAGATGGGATGATCATTTGCCGCTCATAGAATTTACCTACAACAATAGTTATCATTCTAGTATCCAAATGGCACCATTCGAGCCTTTATATGGTAGGAGATGTAGATATCCCATTGGGTGGTTCGAGATTGGGGAAGCATAATTGATAGGGCCAGACCTCGTACATCAGGCTATAGAGAAGGTTACGATCATTACAGTACGGTTGAAAACTGTTCAGAGTCGTCAAAAGTCCTATTCGGATGTGCGTTGCAGGGATTTAGAGTTCAAAGAAGATGATTAAGTATTCTTGAAGGTTTCCCCTATGAAGGGTATAATGCGGTTTGGTAAGAAGGAAAAATTGAATCCGAGGTATGTCGGACCGTACAGAATCATTCAGAGAATTGGCAAGGTGGCTTGCAGGCTAGAACTACCTCCAGAGATGTCTTTAGTGCACCCGGTGTTTCATGTATCCGCGTTGAAGAAGGTGGTTGGAGATCCGTCACTTATTGTTCCGGTTGAGACTATTAAGGTTAATGAAGAATTGACCTATGAAGAAATTCCACTTGCCATTCTTGATAGTGAAGTTCAAAAGTTGAGGAACAAAGAGATTGCCTCCGTGAAAGTACTATGACGGAACCAGCAGGTTGAAGAGGCCACCTGGGAGGCCGAGGAAGAAATAAAGAAGAAATACCCTCATTTGTTTGAATAGTCATGTATTTATAAAGTTGTGTTCTATGAAAGTGTTAAGAGTTTACCTTCTATGAATTATGTATCACTAGTGGATTTTACCGCACTTCGCGCGGTCTTGGTAGACCTCAATTTAAATTATTTACCTAAATAATATTCTTTAATATCTAAATATTAGCAGTGTTTTAAAATTTTCTTTTAGTATACAGATTCAAACAGATCAGGCTTTAAGTTTTAATCCTTTTTATTATTAACACTTAAAGTTCGTATCTTTATCTAACTTTCCATCCAATATATATGTGTATAAGTATTCAACTTTTCTTTTCTTTCAATAGAGAGTTAAGTGAGTTCATACTCTTCATAAGAGAAGATCAATGTCTCTTAAACAAATAAACGTGCTATTATCTTGTTGATTAATATAGTGTAAACTGAAACCCTCCTCTTTTTTTCCCTTTGTAATAATCAATCTCAATTAAGTTGATGAATAAGAGCTTATAAAGTTAGAGAGTTTAGGAAAAACGAAAAGGAGTTATAACGAATTCGAAAAGTTGTAACGCAAATGCGGAAGGTAAGCGAAATAAATTAAGAGGATTATAAATGAATGAAATGTAAAAGAACTTTGAAAGTGGTATTTAAGAATGTAGTATTGATTACGTTCCCAATTACACAATTAGAAATCAAACGAAATCGAATTAAATAATTAATTTTGAAAAGAAAAAAGACAAACCAATGAATACATTTTCTAGAGTAATAATATCCTAACTATAGCTCACTCCATATTTCACAAGGCAGCCTTTAGTTTTTAAGGTGTGTGCAACAAAGAAAAATACTCATTTTTCAACAGCAAAAACTATCCACATGTTCTTTTCCTTTCCTTTCCTTCCATTTCATCCCGAAACTTTTCATTGTTGTCAATCTTGTAGTAATCTGTAGTCCTCAATACTAAGATTCAAAGTAATTTGAGTTCCAATATATCTACACAACTACAATAAAAGAAAGCTTGCAACATTACAAGTCAATTGTTTCACCATTGATCTTGTTGTCTCTTTCTCACATTAAGCATCACTTTTCAACTTCCAAATGAAATAGTTTTACGATCATTCATCAAAACTTCTTGAAATTAAAGTTGCACTCTCCGGATTCTAGCCATCTCACCCATTATGCAGCTGTTTAGTCCCTATCATCTACGTTGTGCTCGTGATCGTATAGTCTTATGTTGGTTTTAGCCAGGAATAACACCGCCAAAACTGATTATTCTAGATCCATATTGCAGATTACATTAAGCATGAGATTCTTTTCTGCACGGGATCGAAGTTGCATTTAGGTGCTACAGACCAAAAAATTACCAATATAGAAAAAAATAAAAATTAGGTATTTTTGAAAACATACATCTAAAGAGACATGCATATTAAATGCAGTGAATTAAAGCCAAAAAATAAGGATAACAGTAAGATAAGAAGAAGAAGCAGAAGCTTTTACAAGAATATCATCTCCCCCACTAAATTATTATTATATTATTTTTTTTACAATGATTGTAACTTAAGAAAAATACGTATTTGTTAAAATATTTACACACACATATTGTTCAAGTGACAAACAATGGAAGTCTGCCCATGAGCTGTCAACACTTCAACTAATTAGAGTTTCAGGCACCGAATAAAGTGGACAAAAATAAAAAGAAAAAGATAATTAACGCGGGCCTAACATTACAAGAGAGAACTTTAACTTTCAAAAGCAGGAGTTTAATAATTTTGTGGAGTATATACCTTAGACTGCGAGGATGTGAAAACAAACTGAGCTGTGGAAAAAATCATCAAGAGAAGGTGCCTTTTCGCTTTTTGAAGAAATGGTTCTGAAACTCACCCAAAAAAAGCCATCTTTCCGAATTAGTCAGGGAAAAAAACTAAATTGAGTAAAAACAATTCACAACTTAGTTCAGTTCTCACCAAAAGAGAGATGCCTCTGCTAACGATATCCACCTATATTCAGATATATCCGCTCGTTCTTAGTAGATCAAAACCCTAACCACAACAAACATAGGGTATAACAAATGATTATATTGAAACAAACTCAAAAAATTTAGATAACAAACATCATATGTATTAACATTCAACAATGATAAAATAATTACCTTTAGAGTTTTAAGAAATCAATGAACTTCAATGTGGGTATCAGAATTACTAACCTGTAGGCTGTAGGAGGGAGAGTGGAACGTCAACTGCGGTTCTTTTTGTTGCTTTTATTGTTGTTACGAAGGAGCACTTTTGTTTTCTTTAATAAAGGTGCATTTCATATGGCGACTTTTGGATCTCCAGATACAAATTTTGGCTAGAAAATTTTCTGAGAATTTTGTGAGTAAACAAAATTCACAACTTAGTTCAGTTCTCACCAAAAGAGAGATGCCTCTGCTAACGATTCTTCTACCTATATTCAGATATATCCGCTCGTTCTTAGTAGATCAAAACCCTAACCACAACAAACATAGGGTATAACAAATGATTATATTCAAACGAACTCAAAAAATTTAGATAACAAACATCATATGTATCAACATTTAACAATGATAAAATAATTAACTTTAGAGTTTTAAGAAATCAATGAACTTCAGTGTGGGTATCGAAATTACTAACCTGTAGGCTGTAGGAGGGAGAGTGGAACGTCAACTGCGGTTCTTTTTGTTGCTTTTATTGTTGTTACGAAGGAGCACTTTTGTTTTCTTTAATAAAGGTGCATTTCATATGGCGACTTTTGGATCTCCAGATACAAATTTTGGCTAGAAAATTTTCTGAGAATTTTGTGAGTAAACAAAATTCACAACTTAGTTCAGTTCTCACCAAAAGAGAGATGCCTCTGCTAACGATTCTTCTACCTATATTCAGATATATCCGCTCGTTCTTAGTAGATCAAAACCCTAACCACAACAAACATAGGGTATAACAAATGATTATATTCAAACGAACTCAAAATATTTAGATAACATCATATGTATCAACCAATGATAAAATAATTAACTTTAGAGTGTTAAGAAATCAATGAACTTCAGTGTGGGTATCGAAATTACTTACCTGTAGGCTGTAGGAGGAAGAGTGGAACGTCAACTGCGGTTCTTTTTGTTGCTTTTATTGTTTTTACGAAGGAGCACTTTTGTTTACTTCAAAAAGGTGCGTTTCATATGGCGACTTTTGGATGTCCAGATACACATTTTGGCTAGAATATTTTCTGAGAATTTTGAAACCGTTGCCTTCTCTGTTTCCTCATTATTAGGGTTTGTAATTGAACCTAATATTCAGATTTAATAATTAATTATGTTGAATTAAAATTAGAGGGAAAAGATGAAAAAATAAGAAATTAGATAAATACATTTGCTGGGATATGAGAGTGCCACATCAGCTTTTAATTCCCCTGCTTTATATTTGTATATAGATTCCCCTGCTTTATATTTGTATATAAAATGTATATAGATTACGAAGGAATACTTTTGTTTACTTCAATAAAGGTGCGTTTCATATGGCGACTTTTGGATGACCAGATACAAATTTTGGCTAGAATATTTTCTGAGAATTTTGAAACCGTTGCCTTCTCTGTTTCCTCATTATTAGGGGTTGTAATTGAACCTAATATTCAGATTTAATAATTAATTATGTTGAATTAAAATTAGAGGGAAAAGATGAAAAAATAAGAAATTAGATAAATACATTTGCTGGGATATGAGAGTGCCACATCAGCTTTTAATTCCCCTGCTTTATATTTGTATATAGATTCCCCTGCTTTATATTTGTATATAAAATGTATATAGATTACGAAGGAATACTTTTGTTTACTTCAATAAAGGTGCGTTTCATATGGCGACTTTTGGATGACCAGATACAAATTTTGGCTAGAATATTTTCTGAGAATTTTGAAACCGTTGCCTTCTCTGTTTCATCATTATTAGGGGCTGTAATTGAACCTAATATTCATATTTAATAATTAATTATGTTGAATTAAAATTAGAGGGAAAAGATGAAAAACTAAGAAATTAGATAAATACATTTGCTGGGAAATGAGAGTGCCACATCAGCTTTTAATTCCCCTGCTTTACATTTATATATAGATTTGTACAGTTGATGGTAAGGATGTTCCCTTTTTGTGATATACTGCTCGTGAGGCCACTGTTGCCGTTGTTATTGTAATGTTATGTTACGTCATTGGTTCATGTACATGTTGTTAGGATTGGTTTCTGGGATTCTCTGACAGGTGGATAGGCCCA
>AWOL01S0011816.1:4971-18793 GCA_000715115.1 Nicotiana otophora
GGGGGGGGGGGGGAGGGGCTTTGTCCCCACCTACAATTATCCACAAATCCTTAATTAATTTGTTAATCCCCCATAACGAATAATTACCCAATTATCCACATAATTAGAAATTATCTCAGATTACTTAAAATACTACTCACTTTTAACACACTTTGCACACGTTTCTATTATATTCATGTGGTACCTTGTATGACACTAGTCCATAAATATGGGGTATTGTAGCTTGGACTATATTTTATCTCAAAATGTCAAACTTCGACGAAAATTCATTTTCTTCGATTTGCTTACCCTCTCACCTTCACAAATTTACTTATCACTTGTTTGAAGTAGCATAATTCTTATAATCTCCAAATAATCTCATTCCCGAACTTATGTTGATTAACTTACGGCGAAACTTTGACATACGAAAATGCGGGATGTAACAGGCTCGTCAAACTGATTACCTATACCTGCAGGCATGACTGCAATGTCTACAAAAGAAGGACGTAAATACGAATAATGTACCGAGTACTTAAGGTAGAATTGAAACATAACAATAAGTCAACATTAATTAAAGAGATAAGAATCAACATGAGTCTTTGTATATGCATACTTATTGTACTTATATATATAGTGCTTCTCTTTGAGACTATTATCAATATCGCATGATGCTTGACTACCCAACTGATCAGTGGTAACTATCCGACCGACCGTAGCGCCGTGGTAAATACATGACTGCCAGACCGGTTGTAGCTCGGTGGTAAATGTGTAACTGCCCAAACGGCCGTATCTCTGTGGTAAATGATGATGCATATAATACCTTTATGAATATTAACATCTTTATCAAATACCTCAATAGAGAATTAGGAATATACTTAGACATGCTTGAACATGACTTTACAAGAATTAATAACATAAACATCTTTAACTGCTAAGAATAGAACCATTTATGGAATGACATTACGTTTACGTGTCGTTACTTGGATCATGCCAAAAGAAAGAATGATTAGCCTTAACATAACTTTGTCGTTTACCTAACTATAGGACGACGGTTCAGCCCGTTAGTACTTCAATTTGAAACTTACGATTTTGAGAACATCAACAGGTAGTTATCTTTTATATACACTTCTTATAATAATATTACAACTTTTTCTATAAAATGTATAGTAGTTCCTCCCCTTCAGAATAATAGATACAGACCTGAACCGAAACATAGGCTCCTATAATTGCCAGTTTCATTTCGTTGCTAGTTGGTACTAATTGGGTGACTTAACAAATATTGAAAGAATCAGATACGTAATATATTTATGTGCTAAAACATATTGTGAGTGAAGGAATATTGTGTGGAGTGTTGTGATGGTAGTGTTTATGTGGATATTTTTCTGAAGAAGATTAAAATTCTTCTTTTGCTATTCTTTCGAGGAACTAGGAATTAGGAGCAAACTATTTGACAGATGTCCAAAAGTGGATACTCTTCCATGCATGAACCCCACGTCTCCTTTTGTGGTAGAATCTTCTATTACCAAATAATTAACCAATTTCCCACATAACTAAGAATTATCTCAAATTTCCTAGAATACTTTAGCTAGTCTATAAATACGGGGTATTATAGCTTGGATCGTATTTTATCCCAAAATGTCAAACTTCCGTGATACTCAATGTATTCGATTCGTTTACCCTCTGACCTTTATAACACTTACTTATCACTTGTTTGACATATCATAAATACTTATAACCTCGAAAATAGTCTTGTCCTCATCCTAAAGTACTACTATTAAAATATTAAAATATTAATAAACTATTTCCTTCCATAATTCACATATGTAAATGATTACATACAATGATACAATAAATGTTGATATTTCCCTTGAAAAACCCTAAAATATCAAGAAAAAGGCTAGAACATAGCTAAACCAAATCATGCCAAAAACGAAATGAAAACCCTACATACCTCTTGTGTTCTTGCTTCCAAACCTTGTTCCCTTTGATCCACACCCTTAATTATTATAACTAAAATACATTGGTTAAAATATTCCCTAACCACGAATCTCTTACCAAAACACGAGTTATAACGAGAAAGGGGGATGACAAATTATTGCCTATATCGTAAGAATCGCGTTGATGTGTTCGCATCTTTATTTCGAATTGCTGACGAGGGAATTGTTTCAAAACCATAAGGATGCTTCTAGGATATCTATAGAGACGTTTTTGATCTTATTTGGGTTGATATGAGCCTCAGAGACGAAGGCTACAACTTTTTATATCCAGATAAACTTCAACCGACCTTGTGGGTCCCAAATGGAGCTGCTTGCGCAGTCTCGCGAAAACACGAATATCACTCTACTCCTATGTTGTATTGATGAATGGGTTAATGTGTTAGAAACTAGACTTGTAGATATTCAAATTGGTGGGTAGATCACTATCACTCCCCGACCTCAAGGAGAGCGACCGATGCTCAACCAAGATACCCTGATTAAGCAGGCCTGAGAGATGCCTTGTACCCAACCTTGCCCATTAAAAATATAAGAATCAATACAAGTGATAGATAAAAGAAGAGTCAAGTGTTCCATATTCGTTTTCCATTAATCAATTGATATTCATTTACGATTTCAAAAATATTAGAAGTTTATAGATATGATGAAAAACATGTTTGCAAAAATACCAACACTTCTAGTTCAATTCCCAACATCAAACACCACCCACACTATGTCTACAGAGCCTCTAAGTGTAGCAGAAGAGTAGAATGGAAGTGCCAGCGACAAGGCCCCGACTATACCTCAAAGCACAAAATACAACGTCAAATGACATAAAGCCCTGAATATAGTAGGGCTCACCAAAACCTGCTGAGTAGAGAGTAAATGCTAATGAGGATCAAGACCGCCCACTGATGATATACATGCATCCATTGAAGATGCAGCGCCCCCAGCATAAGGTAAGTTAGTACATATGGAATATTTCTACAATGTAAAGCTAAATTTCCTCTTACGAAATAGAATGCCAATGAAATAAGGGGAAACACCATGGAAGAAATAAGTAACAATCAATGATATCCAAATGCCAAGTTAAAACATAACATTTTTCATAATACGAAAATAATATATATTTTTGGTTGGGAGAATATTAGCACCGATATACCACGGTGTTTTTAGCACGGAGTCGGATCATGCACGATCGGTTAGGCCATCGCCCCACAGACAATGCGGTTTAACATGTGATTCGAAAAGAGTTGTTACCAAGAGTAGTACCACCATGTGCGCAATATGGCATCCGCTCTCCACCCGATCAGCTAGGCCGCCTTCCTACATATGCTGTGTGGGTTGACTTTCCTATTCACAGTTAATATCAATCCCATCCCAAATAAGGGGAATAATCAGAATCCACCATAATCCACCAGTACACTGGCTCTTGTAGTTTCGGGTGTGCGCCTCATGACCCACCCTTCCTTGGTTTGCTAATGATACTCCCAAAATATATTGTTTTTGTTTATTCATACAAGGTAACATAAATACAAATGTATTCACCTCATTATCTTTCACATTGTATAAATCTTCATTAGTAGTTTCCACCACTCACAACAACAGTATTTCCTTGGCTCTTTTGGCCATTCACAAGCCAAATTGTGGTTAAACCTCTCTAGCCTCTTCTGATCCTCATCACTCATCGGTGGACCAATCGAGGATTAAGCCGCTGCAACTGGTTGGGCTAGTAGAACCCCCAAATTCTGAAGCCCCTGAACCACTTGCTCTAGAGTACAGGCGGCGGGAGTATGAGCACCTCCCCTGGTCTGAGAAGTGGCTGGTGTGGCCTGAACTGAAACAGCCTGAGCAAGGCTAGTGCATACAATCAATATCTGGTCCAAAGACTCTTGAAGGCCTGGTGCCTGTGCTGCTCCTACCGGCTCACCCATATCTGGGATCTGCTCCTAATCTGGAGCAAGTTGTGGCTCCACGGCTGCTGTACAAGCTGCGCCTTGGCCTCTACCACGGCCCCGACCTCTCGTGGCCCTAGGTGGTGGTACTGGTAGCCATCAGCCAAATTCGGTAGCACGTGTCCTCACTATCTGTGAGAGAATAGAATACTAGAAGTTTAGTTTCCAGAATCAACAAATCCTCACGATAAGAATACAAGAAAGTGAAGTTTTCCTAATGGTTTGGTAGCCCCTCAAAGATAAGTACAGACATCTGCGTACCGATCTGCAAAACTCTACTAAACCTGCTCATGACTTGTGAGACCTATGTAACCTAAGCTCTGATACCAACTTGTCATGACCAAAATCTCAACACGTCATGATAACGCCTATCACAGTACTAGGCAAGCCGATAACCACAAATAGTAATAACTCTCACAAATAGTCGATAAGAAATACCATGACTCAAATCCATAATACCCCAAAAATTCGGATGTCACTGAGTACATGAGCTACTAAAATGTCAACATAGTCAAACTACTAATACAACTGTCTAGAAAGATAGAACAGTGCTAAATAAATTGAAAGGAATGAGACTCGAGGTCTGCGGATGCCAAAGTAGCTACCTCGAAAGTCTCTAAGCGGATGAAGCTCCAGATCTAGCAACCAGCATGACCAGAAGTACTTGGATCTGCACACGAAGTGCAAAGTGTAGTATGAGTACAACCGACCTAATGTACTCAACAACTAACATGACTAACCTTGGGCTGAAAGCAGTGACTAGCTCAGATGGGTACAGTCCAAATCCAGATAATAACTTTAATAACTCAAAGAGAAATCCAATAATCAGTTTGTAGACAGTACAGATATGTAGACATGCTTTCTAGTTTTTAATAGTTAGAGCACAAAATGGATAGAATATGCCAAGTATGACTAATATTAAGAATGTCTCATCTAGATATCTACATGTCAAGTATGCATGTCAACTGTAATACAAAACAGTGATAAAGTCATATACATTCGGAGTATTCATACAGACTTAGCAGGCTCAATCACTCGGCTCTCCCAATCACTCAGCGCTCTCAATCACTCAACAGTCTCAATCACTCGGCACTCGCACTCGGCACTTTCACTCAGCACTCATCGGTACTTGTGCTCACTGCTGGTATGTCAGACTCCGGAGGGGCAAATCCTACCCAAGCACTAATATAAGCCAATCACGGTATGAATCAATAAAGCCTGTTGTGGTGTGCAACACGATCCAATAAATATCACTCACAATCAGGCCCTCGGCCTCACTCAGTCATCAATCTCTCTAGTCTCTCGGGCTCACAAATCTCACGACAATCAGCCCAAACAATGATAATATGATGTAATAATAAATAGCAATAGATAATGAGATATGATATTCAGATGATGGATATGACTGAGTACATAATTACAATTTAAGCAATTAATTCTACAGCAGAAGTGACGTCTGTGGGTCCCAACAGAACAAGCATATAGTCTAAGCATGATTTATAACATGGATTGTAGCTCAATTACTCAAACAAGTTGGAGTTTCATGAATATCAACAAGGTTTGATAACAACACAGTACCACAGAATCAACTGAGTCATAATTACCATGGTGCACGCCCATCACCTAGCATGTGCGTCACCTCAACACCAACCACATAACATGTATTTCAGGGATTCATACCCTCAAAACCAAGTTTAGAAGTGTCACTTACCTCAAACCGCGCAATTCTCTACTCCAGCAAGCCCTTGCCTGGCTAATCAGCCTCCGAACGACTCGAATCTAGCCACAAAAAACTTAATACGATCAACACGAGCTATAGGAATCAATTCCATTCTATAAAGCTAAGTTCTTTAACAAAAGTTAAAAAGACAACCCAAAAAGTTAACCTCGGGCCCACGTCTGGGAATCCAACAAAATTTACCAAATCCAAACACTCATTCAATAACGAGTCCAACCATACCAAAATTACTCAATTCCGACCTAAAAACATCACTCAAATCCCAAATTCTTACTCTCCAATCCCTAGCCCAAAATTCCCCAAATTTTGCCTTAGAAAAACATAATCTAGGTGGGAAATTCAATGGGTAATCAATATTTATGATTAAAAATCATCAAAAGTATCTCACCTCTTGAAATCTAGCGAAACCTCTTTCAACAATCGCCACTCCCCGATCTTGCAAAGTCCAAATATGAGAAACACCTCAAAACTCTCGATTTTATGAAGTATTCCAGACATTTCACATCTGCAGAGTCAAGGGCCGCACTTGCGATTCCGCTTTTGAGGAGAAATGTTCACTTCTGCGAAGTCCACTTAAGCCCCCAACCTAGCGCACCTGCGGTTCCGTCTTCACACATGCGGAACAGCATATGCGAATCACTCCATCGCTTTTGAAATCCCCAGCCCTACTGCTAAACTCCACTACTACGGATTTCTCCTCCGTACATGTGCTTCCCAACTGCCTTCTCATTTCTTGCACCTGGCTACTTCTGTGGCTCCGCACCTACGGCCAATCCTTCCGCAGGTGCGATGACACCAGGCATCAGCTGCTTCAGAAATCTTCTAAGTCCCAATTTCAATCCGTTAACCATCCGAAATCAACTCGAGGCCCCTGGGATCTCAACAAAACAAACCAACAAGTCCTAAAATACTATACGAACTTAGTCAAGGCCTCAAATCACGTCAAACAACATCAAAAATACGAATCGCACGCCAACTCAAGGCTGATGAAACTAATGTATTTTCAACTTCTACAATCAACACCAAAACCTATCAAACCAACTCTGATTAACCTCAAATTTTACACACAAGTCATAAATGACACAATGGACCTATTCCAATTTCCGTAACCAAAAGCAGAGCCCGGTAACAATAAAGTCAACTCTCGGTCTAACTTCTCAACTCTCCAAACTTCAACTTCTCCAACTTTCGCCAATTCAAGCCAAAATCATCTACGAACTTCCAAATCATTATCTGGATACACTCCTAAGTCCAAAATCACCATAAGGAGACATCGAAACCATCAAAACTCTATTCCAGAGTCATTTACACACAAGTCAATATCCGGTCAACTCTTTCAACTTAGGCTTCTAAACTTGGGACTAAGTGTCCCAACTCATTCCGAAAAATATCCGGAACCAAACCGACCACCACTGCAAGTCACATAATAACAAATGAATATAGAATAAGCAATACATCGGGGAACGGTCTATAATACTCAAAAAGACCGACCAGGTCGTTACACATTGATTGTTAGTCGAGCTTTGTAATTACCATTCTGAAGCGCTATCGGAGCAATGAAAGAAATGTAAATCTCCACATGATGGGAGTGATAGAAATGAAAATTCAAATCTCTACATGATGGGAGTATTTGACGTGCTGTAGTACCATTCTGATGCAATATCGGAGCATAGGCAGGAATGTAAATCTTTGCACAATGGGATTAATAGGAAAGTAAATTCAAATCTCCACGCGATGGGAGTATTCGACGGGTTGTAGTACCATTTTGATGCGATATTAGAGCATTGATCGGAATGAAAATTTGAATCTCCACGCGATGGGAGTATTCGACGGGTTGTAGTACCATTTTGATGCGATATTAGAGCATTGATCGGAATGAAAATTTGAATCTCCACGCGATGGGAGTATTCGGCGGGCTATAATATTGCTTCGATGTGATATCAGAGCATGGATAGGAAAGTAAACTTCAAATCTCCACATGATGGGAGGATTCGACGGACTGTAGTACCTTTTCAATGTGATATCGGAGCATGGACAGGAAAGTAAAATTTGAATCTCCACGCGATGGGAGAATTCGACGGGTTGTAGTACCATTCTGATGCGATATCGGAGCATGGACAGGAAAGTAAAATTCAAATCTACACGCGATGGGAGGATTCGACATGCTAAAGTACTGTTACGATGCAATATTAGAGCATGGGTAGGAAAGTACAATTCGAATCTCCATGCGATGGACATGAAAGTAAAATTCGCATGATGGAAGTGACAAGAATTGAAAATCTCCACTCGATTGGAGTATATTTTGATTTTTGCAAAATAAGATCAAACCCGAGAAGGGTCCTTGATTTATTTTGAATCTTTTGAAAAATATGATCGAACCCAAAGGTTACCTATGTATCTCGTCAAAACGAGAATCAGGTCAGCCATAGTTCGGGAAGGGTGGAGTATGAAAGGGAAGATGTTTTGTATTTTTGAATTTCTTCAAGGAAAGAGGATAATTGTTTTATTTTGATGTTGATGTCTCACGGGGAGAATTCTAGAGAAGCAATAAAGGATGATACAGATATGTTTATTATATTTTTTGATTTTTTTGGGAATGATCCCTTTGTAAGGATCTTCGGTCAACTATGACTCAAGTGGCCAGACTTGACCGATTCGTCCAGCTAAGCACGAGAAATATCGGACCCATTATAGGTTGTCTCCTATCTTGACACAAGGTCAAGAATCAGGTACGCATAGTTCGTGAATATTGGAGAGTATGAGATGTATGATTTTCAACACTTCTTTTACTCTCCTATTTTCAAATAATTGCAACTAACATATTGATGGCATTAGAGATATGTATAAAGTGTAAGAGAATAGATAAACTCGGAGTGATGCCTCGTTGTACCCATGATTGGTTGTGGTATATCTGGAGTTGAAGAGTGACTCCATCCAGAAGATGTTCCCCAGTTGCTCCTTCGAACAGTTACTTTGATGCCCCTAGCTGTTTGCGAGACTGTTGTTGTGCTTGTCTTCCAATCGAGTGAAGGGATGTTTGACCTTCCAGCTATCCATAGGAACCTTTTTTATCGTCCTCGACTATTAGCCAGGGCAATTATCCGATCAAGATATATAAATATTGTGAGAGTAATAATGTCATAAGATGATCGAATTTAAAAGTGATTGTACAACTAACACTCCCCTAATTTTTTGATTGATGTTCCACAATGTCCGATGTCAAATGTTTTTTCCTGAGCAGTCCCAAGGCGATGCACCCTTCAGCTGTCCACATGAACCATTTGATGATCATCCCCGATTGATAACCGGGAACGATGTTCTAATATGAATATAGAAAAGTGGTGAGAGCAGCGAAGTCGTGAAAAATGGTAGAGTTCATTGTAAATCTAATACTCCCCTGATTATCTGACTGATGTTCCACCAAGTCCGAGACCAGATGTTATCTCCCGTGAAGTGCCCGAGATGATGTACGTGTAAAAGTCAGAGGAGAACATTTTAGAGCCCCTCTTAGTTGAAGTTATAAAATTAAGTGGGTGCAGGGTTAGGCCGTGCATCCAGTGGTATATCTTGTTGTGATCAGAAATGCGATGTCGGCATTCCATGATTAATCCAGAAATTGTGTTATCCCTTATGCGTCCAAAGAAACATTCTTAGTTTGAGGTAGGGAAATTGATTTGTGTTGTCTTGAGGCTTTGCTTGTTCTTCTTTGTTTGTCCGAGTCATGTTAGCATGACACTTCTCGAAGGTTTACTTACAACTTGCCCCTGCAACAAAATGGGTTGACTTGTATTGAATCTTTGAATTTGGGAAGTGGGAGTGAAACCATGACTCCATAGATAGATGTTTAAAGAAAGGACTTGCATCCTATATGTTAGGACTTAAGTCGAGTGAGGGTCAGTAAGACCGGTATGGTATTCTAAAATTTGGATTTTTGGATGAAGTTTGGTTGATGCTCTCGGAGATTTCTGGGTTAAGAGCATCATTGCAATGTTCCAAAAAACTACCCCCGTTTCCAGTATTGAGGAAATTTCTTTGAAACAGTGGGGAGACCGAACCCTTATGTAGGGTTGCCTACGTACCTTTCCAAAGCAAAAATTGGGTCAAAATGTAGTTCGGGCCAACTACTAGAGTTTTGTTGTCACGACCCAATTTCCCCTATAGGCCGCGATGGAGCCTAACGTCGCCGCTAGGCAAGCCAACAGTGAACTAGTCATGTATTTATTATTTTTAATAATTTCAAGGTAGTTGATTTTTATTTATTAAGTAGATGAGAAGTGAAAAATTATCGTAAAGTAATGCATAAATTAATGAAAGGGAAAATCGGTGAAATAAATACTCAAAACCATAAAGTGCCTACTAGCATATTCCCAAGATTTCACAAGTATATGAGCAACTAGTAGAATATACAAAATACCTATGCTACTGTCTGAAATAAGATAGACAGAAAGTAAATACAAACGAGAAACTGTGGGAGCTGCAGAACGGACTCAGAGAGCAGCTCACCACTATGCCTCAGGGTAACGGGCGTGCACGCCTAAATGAATGCCAGATGCACCTGCCTCAAATCCTGCACCATTAGTGCAGAAGTGTAGCATGAATACATAAACAACATCTACCTAGTAAGTATATAGTCTAACCTCGAAGAAGTAGTGATGTGGGATCGACATCGACACTTACTATGGGCCAACAACTAAAATACAGAAATTCTAAATAGGCATGGAATACATGAATAATAATAATACTTCAATAGCAAGCAGTAAATAAATGATTCTTTAACTGATAGTGAATCTAAAAATCTCCAACTGACACGTACTAACTCCAACAAATTTTGGGCCAATAAATAAATTATAATCTCTCAAGTCATAAATATAATATCAAGTGTAATCGGGCTCCGAGCATTATCAGGCATGATTTATGTCGAGGTCATACGATCTGATCCAGTATAATATGTACACTGTCAAGGGTTGAATGACACGAACCATAGATGCATCTATTATACTATCGAGGCGTTCGGCCCGCTCCACAAGAAGAGAAAATACTCTACGAACATCCGATTTCAAAGCTATCACAAGACTAATTCACAAGGAAGCACAATTTCTATTGACAGTAAAGGAACCAACCAAAACTCAAAGTAAGTGAAATTTGGTTTATACGAATCCTTCATGAAGTTTCAGTATGATTTAATCACTGAAATTAACAAGTAGAGTGAAGAAAATACAAGTATTTCATGATTGGGTCCAAAAACTACCCGTACTTAAGTATGATTTGGAGCTACTCACGGACTCTCGTCACCTCGTGCGTACGTAGCCCCCACAATTAGAAGCAAATATTAATTTAAAGCACGTATGGGATAAATTCCCTTTTACAAGGTTAGGCAAGAGACTTACCTCGTCCCAGAGCTCACTTTCCAACCCACAAATTCGCTCTAAAGCCTCAACTTGGTGCCGAACAATCCGAAGCTAGCCAAATATTATATAAATTAATCAATATACACTCACAAATTCATAATTTAGCTATTAGAGTAATTACCCAACCCAAATATGAAGATTCGTAAAATTCACCCCCGGCCCACGTGCCCGGATTCTTGAAATTTTCAAAGATAAATGTTTCCCATAACCTCACGAACTCAAATATGTAATTTCTACCCAATTTCATTATTATTTTTGTGGTTAAATCCTATTTTTATCAAAACCTAGGTTTTTAACCTAACCCATAATTTTTACAATTTATATGTTAAGAATATACCAAAAGGCGTGATTTAAACTCATGTTGTATAGAAATTATTTACCTCAAAGTTCTAGGTGAAAACCCCACTTCAAAGAGCTCTAAATTAGACCAAAGAGAGATAAATGAATGAAATGAGCCTAAGTCCCATATAAATGCACCTCACTGCCCCAACAATTATCACAGTTGCGACAGCTTCGCCGCTTCTGCGAGGCCGCTTTTGCGGGCAATTGTTCGCTTCTGCGGAACACACACGCACCAGCCTTGGTCGCACCTGCGAAAAACCTCCGCAGCTGTGAGCCCGCTTCTGTGGCTAGCCTCGTGCACCTATAACCATGCCATGCTGCCACCCTCTGCATCTACGATCTCTCCATCACTGCTTTTGCGGACACTGGCCAGTCCACTCCCAGCCGCTCGTGCGTTTGTAGGTGCGAACGCACCAGAACTGCTGCTGCTTCAGCCCTTCTTTCAAGTTCACACATGTTCCGCACATCGTCCAAATAGAACCTGAGACCCCCCGGAGCCCCGTCCAAACATACTAACAAGTTCGTAAACATAAAATGGACACGCTCGAACCTTAAAAATGTGTAAAACAATATCAAAACTAAGAATCGCACCCCAAACCAAATTGAATCAACTTATGAACTCCTTCCATAATGTCATCTCCTTCCATAAACATAAATAATAAATCATTTTCTTAGAGGTTTACTAGCATGCTTTCCAAACCTCTTTGTATGTGAGTGATTCTTCAATTAACGTGCTTCAGATGGACATAATTTGTAAAGACATTATAATTGAATTGTTGTGCTTTTCTTTAAGAGACTTGGGCCTTGTAGTCATTTGGGCTTGGCTCACATAATTTGTATTTCAATACCATGACTCGAGAGATGGTCTTTAGTTACTCATTGAATGATAACTGATTTCTTAGCGTGAATATTTCTTTCTATTGATAGAATAACTTTCTATGTCATAAACAGTTTGATACATTTTTCCTATACCATACTCATTTAATTCATCAAATTAATTCTTTTAGTTTATCCATTATCCACTAAGATTGTTCAAAGATTATTCTTTTTTCACTCTTACCAATCATTTAAAGTAAATTTCTATTTCTAGCTTTTCACTTAAATAGTTAATCTTTGCACATAAATCAAAATCTTCCAAAGTGTATCCTTTAATTGATATTCTTTTAGTTAATTTATAAACATTCTACATGTCACTACATAATATCTTATATTTTCATTTCTTTAATAGTTATTCATTCATGCTAATATTTTCAAGCTTTGTTTCTTTGGTCAAATTACTCATATGAAAATAATCATTCTTTTTGTTTCACTTTACTCCTTAATGCATGTTCTCTCATACTTTAATCAGTCATTCAAAGATTTTGTCTTCAAATCGTAAGTAGATTATTTTAATTTTATTCTTGTGAAATTCAAATATTTGTTTAAATACTTTGAGCCAACATGTATTCTTTAAGCACCATTCTTTTATATTATTAAACCTCACACTACGATACGATTTCTTAATATATTTTTAATGCTTTTCATACTCAAATTCTTGTTGCATACTTTGTTACATATTTAATCATTCTTTGTCTAAATTAATTTTCACCCTTAGTCTATTATTTCAAAGCATAACTCTTTGTACACTTCATATATTCTATATGATTTGATAAACCTTAATCATTTCGTTTTTCAAAACACAAAGTCAATAGCATACTTTATTTGCATGTGATCTATTATGTATTTAATTATTCATTTGGGTACATATTAATCACCCTCTTATTTCAATTCTTTCTGAATAGTAGTGAGTATTTACTTGAACCTTCCCTCTTATTTGATCGAGTCCACAGGAATCACATTTTGTGGATCTTGTGGAATGCCTAACATCTTTCCTTCGAGATAACTTGAACCCTTACTCAGAATCTCAACGGTTTCGTAGACCATAGTCGAAGTGTACATTATATCGTGTAATATAGGTGTCCTAGTGTACCTTAAATATTAGGGGCGACTCTAAACTTTAACTAACCTTATATATTACGATACGTTGTACATTGTTTTGACTTGTGAAAAATAGGTTGCAACAACATGAAGACTCTTCTGGGGATACTTCAGGTCTAACCACAGCGGACTCGATCAATTACTTGAGCGATTACAGGTTCTCCGATACTCCAACTTCTATTCTTTCTGTCACATGCTTCAAGTTTTATATTCTCTACTTCAAGTTGTATATTCTATACTTCATCTTGTATACTCTTTGCTTCAAATTGTATATTATTTGCCTTGAGTTGTATATTCCTCGCTTTGAGTCGCGTATTCTTCATCGCATGCTTCAATGTGGTATATTCTTGGTCATTTTTTTCAAGTGGTATATTCTTTGTCATTTACCTTGAGTTGTATTTTCTTTGTTGTGTGCTTCAAGCCGCATATTCTATGTTGCGTGCTTCAAGT
>AWOL01S0011816.1:25283-40377 GCA_000715115.1 Nicotiana otophora
ATATCTCCTGTTGTGGAACCACCTGCATCCATTTAAAGATGCAGCGCCCCCGGCAAAAGGGACATTAGTACCGTCGAATAGTATTAGTCTGAAAACTAAACACTAATTTAAGAATTCAGAAATACAAGATGAATATGATGAACCAGTGCAACAATAGAATAATATAGATAACCGTTTAAACCATAACAAGCTTATTAAAGGCTATCAATAACATTTATAGGATTTAAGATGAGATCCTCTGTAACCATCTTCACACAAAGTGTCCCCGCCGTCTCACCCGATGTATGCAGATGGAAGTGCATCAACGATACCAATACCAACACAAAGTGGCTATTCCCCCTCACCCCAATGTATGCGGGTGGAGGTGAATCAATGATACCAACACCAACACAAAGCGTCTACGCCACCTCACCCCAATGTATGCGGGTGGAGGTGAATCAACGATACCAACACCAACACAAAGTGGCTATGCCGCCTCACCCCAATGTATGCGGGTGGAGGTGAATCAACGATTCCAACACCAACACAAAGCGGCTATGCTACCTCACCCCAATGTATGTGGGTGGAAGTGAATCAAATATACCAACACCAACATAAAGCGGCTATGACGCCTCACCCCAATGTATGTGGGTGGAGGTGTATCACAATCACAATCTCTATACCATAATCCCCACACAAAGCGGTCATGCCGCCTCACCCCAATGTATACGGGTGGAGGTGCATGTCAATCACAATCTATATACAACTTGGCATAATAACTTTCACATAAATCATGACTAGAAATTATAACATGTGGATACATAATCCATAGTTTGGGACACATCCTCAATTTATAATACAATATGATAAGAGCATTTGAAACACGAATTGAACATATATCTTCATCACAAAACTTATCAGAATACCCCATTTATAATCAACATCTCGAAACTTACAAGGATATTGGGAATTCCAATTCTTAAAGAAGAGTTTAGCCAACATACCTCACTTGAGCTTTCTTATACTCTAAATGTTCCGAAATTCTTAGCAACTTCAATCTATTTTAGAAAATATACAAATTGAACCAAAATTAGGAAGATGATCATGGTTCTAGCTCATTTGAGTATTTTATCAAACACAAGGTATGCATAAGCTTTCAAGGCCCTTTTATGGAGGATTCCATCATCCCACAACTCAATCTTTACCTTTTTTAGCTCAACAATCTTCCTAACCCCTTTGATAACACATGCATGCAAAATAAACAACCCTCTAGCCCAGAAATTATCTTGCTAATTATCCATTTCTACACAAAATTCTAAATTGAGGGTTAGGATGTAGAATATTACCTCTATGATGAAGACCTAGTGAGCTTCTCACTCTAGGGCACTCTCTCTCACTCTAAAATATCAGATTATCGTTTACAAATGGCCCAAAGAGTGTATTTAAAGAAATAGGGTCGGGTTTTAAAAACCCCAAAATGGAGCTCCGAAACGGTTCTGCGATCGCATATGCGACCGTATAACGGATATGCGTACCGCAAAATGGTCGCATAATTACAGACCAAATGACCAAAAAATATGTCTATGTATGCGATCACTATGATGTCCGCATAACTGTTATGCAATAGCATAATGTACCGCATAACAATTATGCGATCGCACAGTCGACCGCATAACTGCCCCCAGACTGGCCCTTCTCCTACTCACTTTTGCGGCCATTATGCGGCCCGCAGAGAGATTCTGCGGTCGCATAATGGATCGCAAAATTACAATTTTCTGCCCAAAATTTTCCTTTTCATTCCCGTGTATTGTTCAACCCAAAAAGTCCGAGACGCGGATCGCAAGCTCGCCGCGAAGAATTTCTATAATCCTCAACACGTAAAACCAATTCGGTGCCACGAAACATTATTTTCTTTTGCAAAGTTCTACGGGGCCTTACACGCAGGCAACCCGTCATGGGTCCGGTCTTTCTTGTCCTTAATTGGACGAGTCGGTCAAGTCCTGCCACTTGGGTCACAGTACGCCGAAGATCCTTGAGAAAGGATCATCTTCGAAGTCTTTCTGTAAACATCAAAGGAAAATCCAAATCCAAAAACATATCTCTGCATAATTACTCCTTGAGGGAATTCAAAGAAAAATCCAAAATATCTTCCTTTATCCCTAATATTCACGAACTACGCGTGCCTGATTCTTGGCCTCGTGTCAAGATACATAGGGAACCTATAATGGGTCCGGTTTTTTTCGTCCTTAACTGGACGAATCGGTCAAGTCTGGCCACTTGTGTCACTGTTGACCGAAAATCCTTACGAAAGGCTCATCTCCAAAAAATCAAAATAAAATTAAAATTATATATACCTTCTTCTGTTCTTCTCCAGAAGTTTCTCCGTGAAACATCAAAATCAAAATCCGAAAAATATCATCCTTTTTTCTTTAGGAAATTCAAAATCCAAAACATCACCCCTTTATCTCTTACCTTCCCGAACTACGCCTGACCTGATTCTCGTTTCGACGAGATACATAGGCAACCTTTGGATTCGGTCTTATTTTTCAAAAATAAAAACAAAATAAATCATCAATCAAGGACCCTTCCCCGGTTCAATCTTATTTTAAAAATTTAAAAATTATCAATCAAGGACCCTCCCCGAGTTCAATCTCATTTTTCAAAAAATAAAAAAAATGCTCTCATCATGCGGAGGTTTCAATTCATGTCACTCCTATCATGTGGAGATTACTTTCTTATCCCTCCCATCATCCCGAGATTTTACTTCCATGTCAGTGCTCCTATACAGAATGGTACCCAGCCTCGTACTAATAATGCTCATATATGGAATGGTACACCGCTCATCATTTAACTTTTCTGTCAGCACTCCTAAATGGAACGGTACCGATCCCCGTACTAACAATGCTCGTATACAGAACAGTACACAGCCCGTCATTTTACTTTCTGTCAGCATTCATAAATGGAATGGTACCCAGCCGCGTACTAACAGTGCTCCTATGCAAAACGGTACACAAACCATCATTTTACTTTATTGTTCAATGCTCCTATACGGAACAGTACACAACCCATCATTTTACTTTTCTATCCATGCTCCTATATATAACGGTAACTACAAAGCCCGGCTAACCATCAATGCTCTAATATCGCTTCGAAACGGTAACTACAAAGCCCATCTGACATTCAATGCTCTGATAGCGCTTCAGAACGGTAACCACAAAGCTCGTTTTACATTCAATTCTCTTTATCAAAAACCACAAAAATTGATTAAGTCAAAATTAAAGAAAAATGAAAATCTAAAAAAGATATTTTCTTTCCACCCTCCCTGAACTACGCTTGACCTGATTCTTATTTCAATAAGATACGTAGGCAACCTTCGGGTTCGGTCTCATTTTTTCAAAAATCACAACAAAATATTTTTTGATTAAGTCAAAATTAAAGAAAAATGAAAATCTAAAAAAGATATTTTCTTTCCACCCTCCCTGAACTACGCTTGACCTGATTCTTATTTCAATAAGATACGTAGGCAACCTTCGGGTTCGGTCTCATTTTTTCAAAAATCACAACAAAATATTTTTTGATTAAGTCAAAAAAGAGAGAAAAACAAAAAATTATTTTCAGGTCAAAATCCCAAAATCCAAAAAAAAGGGGAACCCTTCCTCATGTTTGGTCCCATTTATCACAAATCAAACAAAGAGTAAGGGAAACTTTTCTTTTACTCTGGTCCAATTTATCAAAAAAAAAAAAAGAAAAACAAAAGGGGAAAAATCACCAAATATTGACTTGGTTGGTACCGATATAGCTAGATGTGTACATGGGAAAGAACATGCTAATTGGTATGATGGTGAGGGTCAGCTTCGTGGTAGACCATAGATTCTTGTGGTAACTCTTAATTATACCTTAGGGATGCTTGAAAATTCTCATGCTTACGGTTAGGGCAAGAACAAAGTCGACCTCATCGTTTCATGTGCATTGTGTGGTGAGCTTTAGATTTAAAATTAATTGCATGGTATTGTAGATCTAGAACTTGGCATGAATGTCCGTTGAGGCGAAATCCTGAGTAACGCTTGGTTTGGGAAAGGATCGTAGGACTTCTTTGTCCCATTTGAGCCTTTCTATCCTATCAAATATCTTCAATCCCTAGCATTTCCCCCCTTCGAGCCTTAAGCCATTTCTTTGGACAACCACATCTTAGCATATACCCTTCATTGAGCTTACAAGCACTACCCCTCTCTTGGCCCAACCTCCTTGCGCGCACTGAAAACATGTAACTTCAGACGAAGACCAAAGTGAAGGCGACATGCATGTAAAGGCAAAAGATGCAAAGTCCAAGACAACCAAAGATATGACTTCAGAAAAAAGAAAAAGTGAAGCTCCGCAATTTTAAAAGGAGGATCCAACAAGAAGGAGAAAAACTTTCGCAAATTCGTACAAAATCCAACAAAAAGGAGAAAACTCCACAACTCAAAGAGGAGGAACTCCAACAAAAAGAAGGAAAAACTCATGCAAATTAGGAGAAACCCCAAAAAGAAAAAAAGAAAGAGGAAATCTCTGAAAAGGAAGAAGACCCTCCAACAAGTTCAAAAAGAAGTCAAAATAAAAGAAAGGGACATTGAGCCGAACAAGATCGAGCGCCAAAGCATGGTTTGAACGCTGAAGGCACGAAGACAGTGCAACGCTCAAGGAGAATTAGTCACTTTTTTCCCAAATAAATATCCTACCCATCCCCAAGCCTACATTACAAGCCGATAACAAAGCCCTACATGATCCTATTCTAAGTGTTCTCACATTAGTGGATACGCACATAAAGGTCAAGCATATGGTATCTCAATCACATGCATGTGAACATCATGCTGAATGTGAGTATGCTTCGGAAAATGTCCTACGATAAAAATAAATATTTCAAATATGTGTAAATATTAGGTCCTTCTTTTGGTGAGGGAACTCGAAACATGAGTTAGGCGGAATTCAAACCTTTGATTGAAGCAGGTAGAACAAATCTTGTCGATACTTAGGTATAAATGAGGTACCACTCGAAGCTATAGGAATTACCCATAAGCTGATCACGGTTTGTTGGAAAGTATATGGTGGTAATTCTTAGGCACAAAACTAATTGTTGGTACCAAGCAAAGTCCACTCAAAAAATGATAATCGGTCAATAAATCACAATCTTTCTTTACTTCTAAAATTTTCCAAAATTCTCTACAAAGAAGCTACAAAAACAGTGGAAAACAGAAAAACAAAAGAGTTAAGTTTTGTTGACGGTAGAGTTAGGTTTTGCTGTAATAGAACTACGCCGGACCTGACTTCCCACAGGGGATACGTAGGCAACCCACGTAGGGTCCGGTACCACTTTTGTAATAGAAAATCCAAAAAGTTATTTCTATATATTCGGAACTACGCCGCGACTTGATTTCCTTTGGTAGGAATACGTAGGCAATCCACATCGGATTCAGTCATCTTTTGCAATTGAACTACGTCTTGGCCTGATTACACTGGGATACGTAGGCAGTCTGAGTTAGACCCGGCCATACCATTTCAAATTCTATTGTTTTTCATCTATTGCCTGCTTGAGTCATTAATAACATAACCATCTTCATCCATTTTCTTACATAGAAAAATAATAGCTTCTTGCTTTTCCAGCAGCCCTCTTGAATAAGGTATTTCATTTCAAAGTCAAATTTTCGAGGCGCCCTCCTGAACAATAGGCATTTCATTTCAAAGTCAAACTTTCCAGGTGCCCTCCTGCACAATGGGCATTTCATTTCAAAGTCAAAATTTTCCAGGCGCCCTCCTGAACAATGGGCATTTCATTTCAAGTTCAATTTTACAAGTGCCCACCTTCCAATACAAGTACCTTAGATTAAAATGCTCTGATATTGCCTCGAATCGGTACACAGCCTGGATTTTCTTCTAAAATCAAAGTGATCTTATATCACTTCGGACGAGTACACAACCCGTATTTTCTTCTAAAATCAAAGTGCTCCGATCACTTCGGACCAGTATAAAGTGTAGATTTGCTTTAAAATATCAAAGTGCTCCAATCTCTTCGGACCGGTATCTATCCCGGATCCCTCTCGAATTAGAGTTATAACACGCGACCCTACTTCATTCAAAATTCACATATTAATCTTTCTCGAGCCAAACGAAAGCATAGTCCACACATCGTCAACTCTACTTACCAAAGACACGACACAACGTGGAACTATCTTCTAGCAAATAAACTAGGGAAGAGTTTGAGGACAAACGACGAGCTTTCCAACAATAATCGGTGACATGTCCCCAAGTATCGTTCTTATGTCCATTGATATGGGGTATGTAGGTAATCCGAACCCCCACAATCAAATAACACCAAGTGTCATCACAGCTTGATGATGGGGCAACTTACAAAATAAAAAATCATCCCATCGCTTTCTCGAACTATAACTGGCCTGATTTTCGTTACATCCGAGATATGTAGGAAAACCCAACACAGAGTCCAGCCACATCCACATCAAATTCCATTCAATCGATTCACCAATCAACCAACATCCACATCCCAGTGTTATCACAGTCCAACAGTGGGGCAATTTTGAAAGCAATGTTGAGATCACACGAACCTCTTTGTCCTCGAGAATTTGTCTTCCACTCCTTGAGGCTACGATTCATAAGTAGTACTCAATCATTCCAGAACTACACGCGACCTGATTCTTGTGCAACCCGAGATATATAGGCAATTCAAATACCCGAGTTCGATCATAATCCTCAAAATCTCCGCATCCCCCCACTCTGTCATGTAGGGTCATAATTGATTATGGTGTCAATTTTATTGCCCGAAGACTCTTACATCATCTCCAGTCAAAGAGGAGCTGTTGTTGATAGTCAATTTTGACCCTCCATATTTAAAAAATAAATTTTGCAGGCTTCCTAGTAAAACAATAATAAAAATATAGTTTTTACACATTATTTAGCTTTAATATATTTTATTAATAATTATTCCTATTTTTATAAAATATGGGAATTTCTATCATTTTATTGCAATTAGTTAAATACTACCATTTTGTGCATTTTTATAAATTTAAAATAATTTAATGATAATTATCATATTCTTCAAATATTAGGATATTCTATCTATTTATTGTCTTTTCAAAAAATAAGATAATAATTACTACGACACAATTGTAGTAATTATATCTTAAATAAATACTACAAGATCGTTTAATTAAATAATCATTTTCTAATTTAGAGCACATGCTAGTAATTATAAGGAAGTCGGTAGAATTATTCTCAAAATACGGATCAAATACAGTCAGAGCCAATGTCTCGTCAACATCTGACGTGACAACACACGTGATGTGACAAGACATCACGATGTGACAAGTCACTTAATGTGACCTTCATGTGACTCAGATGTGACATGAAATTCTTCACCTTTTGACCACATGTTTTATTGTTCAATTTATATTTATTCTTTACTTAAATTATGTCCACATATCCTTACACATATACAAATATATATATATATATATATATATATATATACTACACAAGCCCATCCCACTTAGAGACCATCAGATCTTTATAACACAAAATCCTAATAACACCCCTCACTTCTCAATTATCAACCGCCCCACTCATATCTCCCTCTCAAAAATTATCTCATCTCTCATTCTCCAAAAAGAGAGCAGCCATCTCCCTCAAAGGGGTCTTCTCCCATCTCTCTCTTATCTTCAAAAAGTGAACAGTCGCACTTCTTCCAAAGGGGTCTTCTCTCATCTCTCTCTTTGTTGAGAGGAACCTGCCGGTCGCTTCATGTAACGACCCGGCTGATCATTTTGTGCATTTACACTTAGCTCGATAATTTGAGGGGATGAATAGCTCCGTATGATGTATTATGACTTTTGTGAATCGTTGGTTTTAATTTTCATATTAATCGGAATTAATTTGAAAGAATGAATTTCTTGATTTAAGCTTTAAATTGGAAGAGGAGACCAAGTTTGACTTTTGTGAATTTGACCTCGGAACGGAGTTTTGATGATTCTGTTAGGTACGGATGGTGATTTTGGACTCGGACGTATGCTCATATTTGTCTTTGGATATTTCTAGAAGGATTCGGCACTAATTGGCGAAATATTGAAATTCGAAGGTTTGGAAAAGTTCATAAGTTTGACCGGAAGTTGACTTTGAGTATATCGGGTTCAGATTATGGTTCCAAAAATTTGAATAGTTTCATTATGTCATTTAGGACTCTTCTGAAAAATTTGGGTTCATTCCGGGTTGATTTGATATGTTTTGACGCGAGTTTTGGAAGTTGAAAGTTAAAAGTTCATTCTAGTTCGAATTGAGGTGCGATTCATCATTTTAATGTTATTATTTGTGATTTGAGGCCTCGAGTAGGTCCGTATTATGTTATGGGATTCTGTTGGTTCTAGTGTGGCTGCATCTGCGGACAATTGGTTGCAGAAGCAATGTCGCAGATGAGGGGTCTTCTTCGCAGAAGAGAGGTGAGACCTGGGCAAGGAAGATCGTAGAAGCGGAAACCCCACAGAAGCAATGATCTTGGGCGCAAAAGAGAGCTTGAGCGCAGAAGCGCATTTAGATTCGCACCTGTGGTTGCACAGAAGTGGATGGAGATCCGCAGGTGCGAGGGGTCCGCTGGCTAGTAGAGTCCGCAGAAGCGAAGCTTGTGTCGCAGAAGCGACGCCGCAGAAGGGGCTCATGTGTCCGTCAAAGCGGAAATGGCTGGCGGAAGCCTTTAAATCGAGGGTTTGGTCATTTTGTTCATATTTGAAGCTATAGACCTCGGATTGAGGCGATTCTTGAAGAAATATTTACCATGTGACTTGGAGTAAGCATTCTTGACTTACTTGTGATTATATTTCGTGATTTTGTCTTCGTGTTTTGGTAATTGTGTTATGAATTTTAAAGAGAAATCGAGGGTTTTAGCCTAAGGTTTCATAGAGTGAGTTTTTGAGTTTTGAATATCGATTCGGAGTCGGATTTTGGTGAAACTAGTATGGTTGGACTTGTAATTGAATGGGTTGTTGGATTCTATGAGTTTGGTCAGGTTCCGAGGTGTCGCTCGGGTTTGAGTATTTGTTGATTTTGGGCTTTTGAGTAGAGATTCGACCTCTATCAATTGGAATTGTTTCCTTAGACTTTATTTGATGTATTTGAGTTGTTTTTGGCTAGTTGCGAGCCGTTCCGAGATTTGTACACACGAGATGGCATTTTTGGAGCATCGCTTGGCTTACTCGGTATTGGACTTAGCTTGTTGAGGTAAGTAACACTTCTAAACTTGGTGCCGAGGGTATGAACCTCTGAATATACATGATATGTGTTTGGTGTTGAGGTGACGCACATACTAGTTGACGGGAGTGTGGGCATGCAACATGTGAATTGTGACTCGGTTATTTTTGTGGTACTGTGTAGTTAACTAATCTTATTTGTAGCTATGAAATATGTACGTGCTAGAGTAATTGAGCTGGGATCCATGTTAGAAATCATGTCTAGGCTATATGCTTATCATGTTGGGACCCACTGAGATCATTTCTGCTGTTGAGTTATTTGCTTACATTGCAATTACATACTTAGTCATACACATTCATTTGCATATTATATCTCAGTTACTGTTACCATTCATTGATACATCACATCATCATTTTGGGCTGATTTTCATGGAAATGTAAGGTCGGGAGACTGGAGAGATTGATGACTGAATGAGGTCGAGGACCTGATGGTGAGGATGTTTATGCGATCGGGTTGCACGCCGCAGTGGGTATTATTGATTTATGATGGGATCGGGCTGCACGTCGCATTAGGTGTTATTGATTTATGATGGAATCGGGATGCACACCGCAATGTGTTTTATTGATTTATGTCATGATTGGCTTTTTATAGCGCTTGGGATGAATGAGCTCCTCCAGAGTCTGTACATACCCCAGTGAGCGCNATGCAAGTCCCAAATGTAATAATGGACCTATGCGACTTCTCGAAATTACAGATTCGCACCGGCGGTTGCACAGAAGCGGATGAAGATCCGCAGGTGCGAGGGGTCCGCTGGCTAGTGGAGTCCACAGAAGCGGAGCTTGTGTCGTAGAGGCGACGCCGCAGAAGGGGCTCAGGTGTCCGCAAAAGCGGAAATGGCTGGGCGGAAGCCTTTAAATCGAGGGTTTGGTCATTTTGTTCATATTTGAAGCTATAGACCTCGGATTGAGGCGATTCTTGAAGAAATATTTACCATGTGACTTGGAGTAAGCATTCTTGACTTACTTGTGATTATATTTCGTGATTTTGTCTTCGTGTTTTGGTAATTGTGTTATGAATTTTAAAGAGAAATCGAGGGTTTTAGCCTAAGGTTTCATAGAGTGAGTTTTTGAGTTTTGAATATCGATTCGGAGTCGGATTTTGGTGAAACTAGTATGGTTGGACTTGTAATTGAATGGGTTGTTGGATTCTATGAGTTTGGTCAGGTTCCGAGGTGTCGCTCGGGTTTGAGTATTTGTTGATTTTGGGCTTTTGAGTAGAGATTCGACCTCTATCAATTGGAATTGTTTCCTTAGACTTTATTTGATGTATTTGAGTTGTTTTTGGCTAGTTGCGAGCCGTTCCGAGATTTGTACACACGAGATGGCATTTTTGGAGCATCGCTTGGCTTACTCGGTATTGGACTTAGCTTGTTGAGGTAAGTAACACTTCTAAACTTGGTGCCGAGGGTATGAACCTCTGAATATACATGATATGTGTTTGGTGTTGAGGTGACGCACATACTAGTTGACGGGAGTGTGGGCATGCAACATGTGAATTGTGACTCGGTTATTTTTGTGGTACTGTGTAGTTAACTAATCTTATTTGTAGCTATGAAATATGTACGTGCTAGAGTAATTGAGCTGGGATCCATGTTAGAAATCATGTCTAGGCTATATGCTTATCATGTTGGGACCCACTGAGATCATTTCTGCTGTTGAGTTATTTGCTTACATTGCAATTACATACTTAGTCATACACATTCATTTGCATATTATATCTCAGTTACTGTTACCATTCATTGATACATCACATCATCATTTTGGGCTGATTTTCATGGAAATGTAAGGTCGGGAGACTGGAGAGATTGATGACTGAATGAGGTCGAGGACCTGATGGTGAGGATGTTTATGCGATCGGGTTGCACGCCGCAGTGGGTATTATTGATTTATGATGGGATCGGGCTGCACGTCGCATTAGGTGTTATTGATTTATGATGGAATCGGGATGCACACCGCAATGTGTTTTATTGATTTATGTCATGATTGGCTTTTTATAGCGCTTGGGATGAATGAGCTCCTCCAGAGTCTGTACATACCCCAGTGAGCGCTGGTACCTACTGAGTGCGAGTGCCGAGCAATTGGGAGGATTGAGTGATTGCGAGGACTGAGTAAATTGATACTCTGAGAGTATGCATATGGCTTTACCACTGAGTTGCATTGCATTCGACATGCACACTTGATATACAGGCATGGGATGCATTTTCCTCATGTGATACAACATTGTGTCATTCATGACTTCACATACACATTGACATATAGGCACAGAGACATACTTTCCTCATGCCATTTGAAAATGAAATATTTACTTGTTGAATGTTTTGGGAAAAATTACAGTTTTACAAACGTACTAATATTTTGGTGATTTCGGTAAAAGCTTTGGATTTTCACTGATATACTTGAAAAGCATGCTTATTTGTTTTTGGAGTTGTGAATGAGCTGAGCACTATATCTCTGAGTTACTTCTGTAATCACTTTTATTATGTTGTTATAAACTGTTGTTGGCTATTGGTGTTGGACTCTGACCTTTGTCCCAGCTCGACACAACTTTCAACCTAAGGTTAGGTTTGTTACTTATTGAGTACATGAGGTCGGCTGTACTCATACTACACTTCTGCACCTTACGTGCAGATGTTGGATGCTGATGTTGTTGTGCACTGCGATAGCTGGATTTGAAGATGTACCTGTGTTCCGGTTATAGCTGCCTCTTGATCTTGGTAACTTTTGAATTTTAATCTATTCATGTATATTTCAAACAGATGATGTACTTTATTTCATACCGGCTTTGTAAGTTCTAAATTTTAGAAGCTCATGATTTGTACTACCAATCCTTGGGAAATTTTTGTATAAAAGCGGTGCATTATTATTTCTTATCTTAATAAATCTCATTAAATTGGACTGTTGTTAATTGGCTTACCTGAAGGGTTGGGTTAGGTGCCATCACGAATTGGGAGATTTTGGATCGTGACACTTCAATTCTGGCGAGAGAGCTTCAACCGCCAGCCCAACTTCCATCGGCTCCCTATCCCTGTGTTATTACAAGTCGCCGCCGCCGGAGGTGGTGACCAGCCAGGTGGCACCTCCACTGCTATTCGTGTTTCCCCACGCTACTGTTGTTGCCTCGTTCCTCATATTGTTTTTTGTTTTTCTTATTTATATGCTGTTATGTAAAAAACTAGACCTAAAATATGGTTTGCTTGCTATTTGAATCTTGGCAGATCCGGCCGGGAAATCTTTCCGGCCTCTATTGCATTTTGTTTGTTGACTAGCGGCACTTGTTTGAGACTCGATCTCTGTCTCCATTTTCGTGTGGTTGATTGATGTTGGTGCAATTTTGGTTAAGGCCTTCGGCCACTGCTTGTTTGGCTTACCAGTTTGAGCTATTATTTGTATTGTTTGCATTCTTTGTTTCATCTGAATCGCCACTGATTGCAGGGCTGTTGTTTTATGTTGTTGGTACAAATTTGATAGTTTTGTTTGGGATAAATTGGGCCTTAGCTCCTGATCTTGGATGGTCGTCTCCCTGAAAGCTTGGGAATGTGTTGTTATAACTGTTAAAGTTTGGTTCCATCCATTTGCCGTACATCTGCTGGAAATTATTGATTGATGTCGGTTTTGGTATATTGGGTATTGTTGATTTTCAGAACTGATGTTACGCTGGTTAAATGCCGCTGACTTTGATAGTGTAAGAATAAAGGCCGATGAGAAAATAACATCCAAGTTATTGAGGTCACGGCGCCCCGAATAACCCTCAGACTGGGCCCTAAATAAAGAGGCGATGATAATAAATATCGGGAAAGAAAAAGACGCGAACACGAACCAACAACCTATGAGAGGCGACACGGTTGGCCACCCGAGTTGCTATTAAGGCGGTTCCTATTCTTATGTCTAGATGGATATCGGATATTACATATATCTGAGCCTCCAATATTATTTTTAAATAGTTTTCAAAATTATATTCCAAAAACAATTTCACAATAAACATTTTCAAACTATTTTCAAACAATCTTTCCAAAAACAAAAATATTTTTAAAATTCTTTTCAAGAACAATTTTCCAAAAAATATTTATAAGCAAAAGCCATTTCAAAAACACGTCATTTTATTAGTTTGCCTTTTACGTTACATTATTTCGCTAACAATTTCATTATCTTATCTTGCGAGGTACTTTTTCCGAAACGTTTTGGAAAGATGACGCTCGGAGACGAAGACGAACCCTGTCAAATTCTCCGCTTCGTACTTCCCGTTCTTGGATGTACAAAATGCAAGTATAGTAAAATCGTAGATAGATATCGTATTTGTTAATTTACTTGATATTTGCATATTTGCCAAAATTTAGGATAAGCTGCATCTAGTTAATAATCCGGTTAACTTGCAATATTGTGCATTATATAATTTGTTAAGTTTATTTATACATATTTAGGATGTCAAATATATTTTTACTCAGTTGACTAATTAGGTCTGACATGCACATAATCGGTTAGATTGGTTGCATATACTTAAGATAACAACATGCCATCTCCTTCCATAAACATAAAAAATAAATTATTTTCTTAGAGTTTTACTAGCATGCTTTCCGATCCTCTTTGTATGTGAGTGATTCTTCAATTAATGTGCTTCGAATAGACATAATTTGTAAAAATATTATAATTGAATTGTTGTGCTTTTCTTTGAGAGACTTGGGCCTTGTAGTCATTTGGGCTTGGCTCACATAATTTGTGTTTCAATACCATGACTCGAGAGATGGTCTTCAGTTACTCATTGGATGATAACTCATTATTTAGCGTCAATAATTCTATGTATTGATGGAATAATTTTCTATGTTATAAATATTTTGATATATTTTTTCCTATACCATACTCATTCTATTCATCAAATTAATTTTTTCAGTTTATCCATTATCTACTAAGATTATTCAAAGATTATTCTTTTCCACTCTTACCAATCATTTAGAGTAAATTTCTATTTCTAGCTTTTCACTTAAATAGTTAATCTTTGCACATAAATCAAAATCATCCAAAGAGTATCCTTTAAATGATATTCTTTTAGTTAATTTATAAACATTCCACATGTCACTACATAATATCTTATATTTTCATTCCTTTAATACTTACTCATTCATGCTACTATTTTCACACTTTGTTTCTTTGGTCAAATTACTCATATGCAAATAATCATTCTTTTCTTTTCACTTTACTCCTTAATGCATGTTCTCTCATACTTTAATCACTCATTCAAAGTTTTTGTTTTCAAATCATAAGTAGATTCTTTTAATTTTATTCTTGTGAAATTTAAATCTTTGTTTAAATACTTTGAGCCAACATGTATTCTTTAAGCACCATTCTTTTATATTATTAAACCTCACACTACGATACGATTCCTTAATATATTTTTAGTACTTTTCATACTCAAATTCTTGTTGCATACTTTGTTACATATTAAATCATTCTTTGTCTAAATTAATTTTCACCCTTAGTCTATTCTTTCAAAACATAACTCTTTGTACACTTCATATATTCTATGCGATTTGATAAACCTTAATCATTTCGTTTTTCATAACACAAAGTCAATAGCATACTTCATTTGCATGTGATCTATTATGTATTTAATTATTCATTTGGGTACATATTAATCACTCTCTTATTTGAATTCTTTCTGAATAGTAGTGAGTATTTACTTGAACCTCCCCTCTTATTTGACCGAGTCCACAGGAATCATATTTTGTGGATCTTGAGGAATGCCTAACACCTTTCCTTCGAGATAACTTGAACCCTTACTCAGAATCTCAACGGTTTCGTAGACCATAGTCGAAGTGTACATTATATCGTGTAATATA
>AWOL01S0011816.1:55429-72198 GCA_000715115.1 Nicotiana otophora
AATAATTTGAAAGGGTAGTTAATAAATATTTGAACAATTTAAATGCAAGAAAATCAGTTTTAAAGCCTTAAAGATTATGGAAAATTATAGAAAATACTTATAGCCCTCTTGTAAATTGGCGATGATGAAAAAATGATATTTTGAAATTATATATGAAATTTATAAAATATGAGAGCAAAATTGGATATCAACAACTGCCCATCTTTACCCGGAATGATAAAAGAGTTGTTGGGTAAAGAAAATGTTAACCAATTATGTCTGAAATGAGTGAGGATGATGCATTTTTTAAAAATTGGGGGCCGAACCCTGGTTCCTGAGTTTTATACATATCCCTAGTGTTACGAAAATTAGGACGTGTGTAGTTCTGGATCCAACGGCGAACGAAATCGATGGAATTGTTAAAAGAGTGGTCGTGTGCTTAGAAAAAGGATATCTTGGATAGGATAGTGTCGTCAGTAATGGATAATTTCAGGTGGAGCTATGAATTCGAATTTTAGTGTTACGATTATTTGAGATAAATGATTAGGCAGTTATGAAATAAAGAGTAATCAATTGCCGGTCATTGGTTACATCTTAGATGATCGAAGGATGTGAACGTTATGAACAGAAACAGGAGCGAGAATTGCACCCATTTGTAGAATGATTACCTACAAAGTTACTTGCAAAACTTAAAGCACGATGCACGTGAATATATAGGGTTATTGCAGATATTTAAACATGATGCAGACTCACTTCGGACCATGGGAGTTGTCTGTGGACAATAAGGATGATATCCTTAGACTATGACGTCCTTGGCCATGAAGCGTATGATAAGGGATTGGCAGGCCATGAAATGGTGTCCTCGGGACATGAGGATGGTGCCATTTAAACTATGACACCTTTGAATAATGATATGCAATTTAGAGAGATCCTCAGGCCATGAGGATGATTCCTTCAGACTATGACACCTTCGTACAATGTGGCGGTGTTTCAGCCCATGAAATGCAAAGATGCGACGATATCAATCATTTGATAGAGGGAACATGTGATGCTTAGTCGTATGCGAGAATGAGACAAGGCAGCGTTTAGCCTTGTATGTGATGAGGGTAGTGTTTAGCCCTATGCAGAGGAAGGCAGCGTTTAGCCTTATGCAATAATGGAGGCAATGCTAAGCCTCATGTAATGGAAAGAACGCCTAGTCTTATGCAAGGAAAGGCAACGTTTAGGCTTATGCAAAAATGGAGGCAGTACTTAGCCTCATGCAATGTGATGGAGACAGTGCTTAGTCTCATGCAAAGGAAGGTAGTTCTTAGCCTTATGCAATAATGGAAGCAGTGCTTAGCCTTGATGCGCAACTTCAGCATTTTTTGATACTAATTACATAGACTTTAGCTCATTTATTAAAGATGACAAAAACTAGTAGAAGAGCAGAAATGTGGCAGGTTTGAGACCGCATAAATGATGTGCGGGCTGCAGACCAACCGCAGAGTGAAGCAGTCCAACCAAGTTGTGAGAGTGGATTCTGTGATCCATTATGCGGTCGCATAACTCTTGTGCGGACCGCATAGTATCGCACAAATATAAAAAGAGTGTCTGAGAAGATGATTATGCGGTATGATATGTGGTCGCAAAATGGATATGCTCCTGCATAACAGAAATGCGACGGAACACTGGAGATCCGGGCAACCGACTCTGCGAAGGAAAGTGAAGATATGCGAACCGCAAAAGCTGTCTGTGACCCATTCTGCGATTGCATACTTGACATGTATGGCATTTTTGTCAATTTTTGACCCCGTCTTTTAGCCCATTATAAATAGAAAAACTAGGGTTATTGTACGACATCTTGTCTGAAAAAGAGGCAACATTTAGAGCATTGAATGCACCATAATTTTGGAAGCTTTTGAAGTGAGAATCATGTGATCTTTGTAAGCTTTATGACTTTATTTATTACTTTTTTCGTGGATTCTAGTATGAATAGCTAGTTTTAAATACTAAGGTTATGGACCCTAAATGTATGTAATGTTAATGGGTGTTTACCATTTAATATATTTATAATGGTTGGTTGATATCTGTTCATTTCTCACACTTCATTTATTGTTGATGGTTGCAAATATTGACTAATGCCAATTTACTCTATCTTTACTTGGAAAACCGGGTTAGGTTTGGTAGAATTGAATAGCAAAAACTCAAGGCTTTAAACCTTGTTTAATAGAATCGCTTAGGAATAAGTGGGTTCTATTTGGGAAATATTGGTTGTTCTTAACTGTAACTCTTTTATATTTGGGAAATATTGGGTAGTCATTTACGAACCATTTGCATATAAAGGACCTTCATTAGAAATACATCATATTAACACCGATAGCATTACATTCCATTGATGGGGACACAACCTTGGTTTCCTTAATTGAATTAATTACATTCTCGTAACAAAATAGTTTTCCTGATAATTCACAATCACAACACTCTCTTTTTAAACTAACGGAGTAGGATTACGACTTAAGTCAATTTTTACACTACTCAAGTAATCTTTTCACACCTATTCCCTGTGGGATTCAACTCCAATCTAGTTGGGTTATTATATTTGACATCGACCGTCTTACACCATTTAATTAGGTGTAATTTGAGCGTATAAATTTTGGCATTGTAGTCGGGGAGTATGGTTTTGACATTACTAAATAGTGTGTTCTTTACTTTACGTCTTCTTCTATTCCATCAGATTTTGCTTGCTTTGCTTGGTTTCATTAGGTAAACATGGGCGCGCCAAAAGAAGAGAATATTTTTGCGGATATAGATGAGTATATTGAGGATACAAATACCATTTTCCCTCCAAGAGTTGATTTTGCCACCTACAAAGTGGAACAAAGTCTAATCATAATATTGATGGAAGAGGGGTTTTTCCGAAATTCCATAGATGATGATCCGACACAACATCTCAGAAATATTTTGGGTGTGTGTGCGATGCACAAGCAGAATCATGTCTCAAAATGATGCCCTAAGGTTGATGGTGTTCAAGTACTCTCTAGCTGGAGAGGCAAGATAGTGAATCCAAAATCTACCTCCTAATTCCATCCATACTTGGCCTGAACTTGTCCGAGCTTTCCTAGAAAAATGGTTTCTACAAAGCAAGAAGTCCGAACTCTGGGATAAAATTTTTTTCTTCAAGCAATTACCGGGAGAGCATCTACATGAAGCATATGATAGATTCAAGTTATACTTGATAAGGTCGCCGAATCATGGTTTTTCGGATAATATTTTGTTGGAGAAGTTTTACATGGGCTTGGAATCTATGAACCAATCCATAGCACAACATGCAGCGGATGGATCCTTTGTGGATAAAACATTTGCAAGGGCCACACAAATCCTTGACAAGATGGCAGAACATAACCAATCTTGGCACTCGGAAGACACCACGGGTGGAATTGCATATGATACTCCTTCATTGACCAACATGATTAAGGAGAACCAAGAAAGAGATCAAGTAATTTCCGAGCTTGACACCAACATCAATATGTTGACAAAAATGTTCACTAAAAGCCAAACAAAAAAGGTGAATGTCGTGGAAGATGTGCAACCCATGTCAAATGAGGATTACGAAAAAGCAAATTATGTCAACAACTCTCAATGAGGATATCAANTGTTCACTAAAAGCCAAACAAAAAAGGTGAATGTCGTGGAAGATGAGCAACCCATGTCAAATGAGTATTACGAAAAAGCAAATTATGTCAACAAATCTCAATGAGGATATCAAAGATAACCCTACCAAGGTTCAGGGCAACAAAACAAATGGAGGTCTAACCCACAAGGGCAAGGCAACCAACGAAATGACCAAGGTCGTTCAAATCAAAGAAATTGGAGCAACCACAACAATAATCTTTGAAATCGGAGTTCAAACCCCTATGTTCCACAAAAGGGGAAATATTCTAACTCTGTTCATTTGAAGGAAAGTTCTTCAAGTGAGTCCAAGTTGGAAAACATGCTTGAATGCGTATTGCAAAATCAAGAAAGATTTGACACTTCAATCAAGAATATGATCGAGCTTGTGGGTTCTCACACCGCATCTATTCAAATATTGGACATGCAAAGTAGAGACCTCTCAAGAGAGCAAAATCCAAAGCAGAAAGGCACTCTCCTAAGTGACACAATTGCAAACTCAAAAGGTAGTGGGAGTGGTCCGACTTCTCATTGTATGGCCATCACAACTCGAAGTGGGAAAATACTTCAAGGAGAGAATGAACAAGTGGTCGAAGTGGAAGATTCTGAACATAAAGTCGAGGCACAAGTTGAGGTGACAATTGTTGTTGAAGTTGAAAGACTCCCGAAGAAGGTGAAAATTCAAGAAGTGATCCATGAAGAGGTTAAGGAAAAGGTAATAGAGGCACCAAAAACACTAGCACCGATTCCTAGGCCTCCTCCTTTCCATAAAAGACTTTCTAGGAAGGTTGATGATAGCAAACTCGAAAAGTTTTATGATATTCTCAAGCAATTATTGTTAAACATTCCATTTGTGGAAGCATTTCAAGAGATGTCGGGTTTTTCTAAGTACTTGAAGGATTTGATCACTAAAAAGAGAACCACCAATAATGAAGTGGTGAATGTGACTCAACGGGTTCGTTCCATCATTGCAACAACCACCGTCCAAAAGAAAGAGGACCCGTGAGCCTTCACCATTCCATGCACCATTGGGTTGCACGATTTTGCACGAGCCCTTTGTGATAATGGGGCTAGCATCAACTTAATGCCCCTTGCTATTTACAAGAAATCAGGATTAGGTATTCCTAGGCCTACAAGTATGAGGTTGCAAATGGCCGACCGTTCAATAAAATGACCGGTGGGAATTGTTGATGATGTTCTTGTGAAAGTGGGGAAGTTTCTCCTCCCTGCCGACTTTGATATCCTTGATTGTGTTATTGATAAAGAAACCCCTATCATCTTGGGGATACCATTCCTTCCTACCGGGAGAGCACTCATGGATTCAAAACGAAATGAGATCAAGTTCCGAGTTAATGACGAAGAGGTTACCTTTCAAGCGAGTAAGGGTATGAAACTGCCACATGCATACGAAAGTATCTCAGTCATTAATGATGTTGATGAGGTAGAGGACGCAGTCGAGGTGAAAATGGAAGAGGAATGCCTTGGTGAGGCATTGGCATCTATTTTGGTGAATTGTTGTGGTGAATACATGGAAGTATACATGGAATCGGTGAATGCATTGGAAGGGATTGGGTCTCACACTTATGCACCAAAGAAGCTTTCTCTTGACTTAGATAATAGAGTCACCCCTCCCGCTAAGCCTTTAATTATCGAGTCGACACAACCTGAGCTCTAGCCACTTCAACTGCACTTAAGGTATAAATTTATTGGCTCTAATGAAACTCTACCTGTAATTGTTTCTTCTTTCTTTAATGATGTGCAGATTGAACAGTTATTGAACACCTCGAGGGAGCACAGATAGGACATTGGGTGGACTATAGTGGATATCCTAGGGATTCTCGCCGGAATTTGTGATCACAAAATACAATTGGAGCAAGAGAGCAAACCTAGCGTGGAGTAGCAAAGAAGGTTGAACCCTTCCATGCGAGAGATTGTGAAGAACGAAATCATAAAATGGTTGGATGTCGGGGTTGTCTACCCCATTGCCGATAGTCCTTAGGTGAGTCCATTTCAATGTGTGCTAAAGAAAGGAGGCATGACTGTGATTCAAAACGACAAAAATGAACTCATCCTAACGATCAAATGATCAAATGATTGAACGTCAAGCGGGAATGTCAATTTATTGCTTTTTGGAGTGTTATTCTGGCTACAACCAAATCAACATCGCCTTAGAGGTTCAAGAGTAGACAACATCCACATTCCCGTAAGGGACCTTTGCCTTTAGCCGGATGCCATTTTGGGATATGCAATGCTTCGACTACCTTTCAACTGTGCATGATGTCAGTCTTCTCAGACATGCTGGAGGATTTCTTAGACGTGTTTATGGATGACCTTTCCGTAGTTGGTGATTCCTTTGCGCATTTCCTTGACAACCTTAGGCAAGTGCTCAAAAGATGTTAGGAAACCAACCTTGTGCTAAATTGGAGAAAATGTCACTTCATGGTGGACAAGGGTATTGTCCTGGGCGACAAACATTCCTAGCAAGGCATAGAGGTTGATCGGGCAAAGATCGAGATCATTTCCAAGCTTCCTCATCCCACTTCGGTAAAAGGCTTTCGGAGCGTTTTGGGGCATGCCGGTTTTTATAGGCGGTTTATCAAAGACTTCTCAAAAATTGCAAGTCCCATGTGCCAACTCCTTGAAAAGGATGCAAAGTTTGATTTCGATGAGAAGTGCCTCAAAGCTTTTGAGGAATTGAAAGCAAGGCTCACCACGACACCTATTATTGTCACACCTGATTGGTTTCGTCCATTTGAACTCATGTGTGACGCCAGTGTATAGCTATTTGAGTGGTACTTGGTTAATGGCCTAACAAGATTCTTCACCATGTCTACAATGCAAGCAAGACACTCAATTGTGCAAAAATGAATTACAATGTGACGGAGCAAGAACTGCTTGCTATTCTCTATGCTATTAAAAACTTTCGGGCCTATTTGTTGGGCTCCAAAGTGATAGTCTACACCGATCATGCTGCTCTCCGCTACCTTATGGTAAAGAAGGATGCTAAACCAAGATTGATTAGGTGGGTTATTGTGTTACACGAGTTTGACTTTGAAGTCAAAGACCGGAAAGGAACAGAGAATCAAGTTGCGGATCATTATCTAGGCTTGAAGAGGTAGGGAGACCAAAAGAAAATCTTGAACTTAATGATGCATTCCCATATGAACATATATTGGCATTGTCTAGCATCTTCACTTTATGGTATGCCGAAATCGCTAACTTCTTGGTTAGCAAGGTTATCCACGACGAATTGGAAGCTTATCAAAAGAAAAAGTTCTTACGGGAGTGTAGGCCATACTATTGGGAGAAACCCTTCCTGTTCCGGTTTCGCGCTGATAACATCATTCGGCGTTGTGTTCTGGAAGATGAGATAATTCAAATTCTCAAAGCATGTCATGACTCCCCAGTCGGGGGCCACCACGGTTGAAATTGTTTAGCAGCAAAAGTGCTTGAATGTGGCTATTATTGGCCATCGATCTACCAAGATGCAAACCAATTGGTCAAGTCATGTGATCAATGTCAAAGACAAGGGTCAATTTCTAGAAGGCATGAGATGCCTATGAACTTTGTGATGGAGATCGAGTTTTTTGATGTGTGGGGGATAGATTTTATGGGTCCCTTTGTAAGCTCTTAAGACATGACATATATCTCGGTAGCAGTAGATTATGTCTCCAAATGGGTCGAGGCAATTGCCTTGCCAAACAATGAGGCTAGGAGTGTAACCGCCTTCTTGAAGAAGAATATATTTACTCGGATTGGAACCCCAAGGGCCATTATTAGTGATGGTGGTTCTCACTCTTGCTACAAAGCTTTTGTCGGGTTGCTAGAAAAATACGGAGTTAAGCACAAGGTGGCCACCCCTTATCATCCTCAGTCGAGCGGTCAAGTTAAAGTTTCTAACCGGGAGATCAAAAACATTCTAGCAAAAACTGTTAATGCAAAGAGGACCGACTGGTCAAGGAAGCTAAATGACGCATTGTGGGCATATCGCACATCATTGAAGACTCCCATTGGCACCTCATCATATCGGTTGGTTTTTGGTAAGGCGTGTCACTTTCCAGTAGAGCTTGAACACAAAGCTATATGGGCATTGAAAAAGTTAAATCTTGACTGGGCCGAAGCTGCTAATCTAAGAATGACACAACTCAACGAGATGGAAGAATTCCATTTTCACGCCTATGAGAATGAAACCATGTATAAGGAAATAATGAAGTTTGTTCATGACAGGAAGGTTTTGAAGCGGGAATTCAAATCCGGTGATTTGGTCTTACTTTTAAACTCAAGACTGAAGTTCTTTCTGGGCAAACTCAAATCAAAATGGTCTAGCCCGTTCAAAGTCTTTTGAATGTGTCTTCCTATGGCACTATTGAATTGGAGAAAATGGCCAAAGGCTTAAGCATTACCTCGGAACCATTGGAGAAAGGCACTTGGTAGAACGATTTGCACTCAACGATGGTCCTACACCAGCCCCCACCACTGATTATCCAAAATAGGTGCAACGTCGTCCTGTCGAGACATTAAATCAAGCGCTTCTTGGGAGGCAACACATGTGTGGTAACACTTTTTAGTTAGCTTTTAATTTCAGTAAGTTTATTTGTTAGTGTTGAGCAGTTTTATGTGTGTGTTAGAATGCAGGTGACCCAAAATACACGGAAATAGGATGCAAGGGCAGAGGAAATGGAGGAAAGCAAGTTCTCCGGCAACATATACGGAAGGATGTGCGGACCGCATAATGGTCGTAGACACAAGCAGAAAACAAATGCAAACTGGTCCTTAATAAATGCGCTGAAAATTAACTTTCCGTGGCCCGCATAATGATAATGAGACCTTATAACTGGTCGCAAACCTGTTGCGCACCACTCAATGACTAACCCATCGCATAACACATATGCGGTCGCATAATATGTTATGCGATGCACTACATCACCTTGAATCTCTCAGATATAAGGCCCTAATTCCCTCACTCATTTTCGCTATTCATTTACACTCCCACACACACAGACATAAATCAAAACATAAAAATAAAAGATAGAAAAGATCAAAAACACTGCAAAACACAAAATCAAAAAGGAATTAAAATGGAAGGGCTTACGGATTGAAATTCTCCATCTTCTGATATCTGGTATGTCCATTTCCATCCTATCTCTTGCTTAATCAAATTGAAGAGTGCCATGTGCTTTCATTACCCTCCCCTTTATCCCCAACTCCTTACTATGGGTATTCATTTGTGAGTGATTGGACTGAAAATCATCGCTGGGGGAAATATTCATGGTGTGGGTAAATCGAAATTTGGGTGTTTGAACTAGGGGGTAGGATTTGAGTAAAGGGGTTGGAAAGTTGTGTCCATTTGCATAATACGTTTTTCTGGTGACTAAGTGTGAGCTTGTGCATTTGGGATTGAGTACGAACTTGATGTATGCGCATTGACCTGAGAATACCATTTTTTATTAGGAACGATGGTCTTTGCGGTCCGCATAACTAGTTTGCGGTCCGCAGAGTCATTGCATTTTTCATGATAGGTAGTTTTCTCAAAGCCCATGTGCGGTTGAATTCGTGACGGCATAAGCGTTTGGCAGACCGCACGCATACAGAGGCAGACAAAAGGCTATATCTGAAGAACAAAATGCGACTGATCTGTGGTCGCATAAGTTGTTCTGCAGCCACTTCTACAAATCGCATAACTTGTTTTGCTTCTGTATGTTGTTTATGCGAAATGTTCTGCGGCTCGCAGAGCTGTTCTGCGATCGCATAATTGGTCGCAGAACCATCTTTGTTTTTCATTTCCTTCCCATATGTTGCCCATGCCTTATCATGAACCCACTCCTTGTTAATTGTCAGGAATGGCAAAGAAAGATCTAGCATCGCGACAACCCACCACTTAAGGGAAGCGACAGGTGGCTGCTATAAGCCCGTAATCCTAGCAATCCTAACGCAAGCGGCTTGACACATCCAAAACTTTATCTGCGTATTCCTCCTAGTCTGAAGAGGAGGAGGCACAGATTGACCTTATGCCACTAGTTGACCTCCATGCTGAAGCATGCCGAAAGAGTGGTGAGGATCTCCGGTATGGGATCTCTGGTTCTTGGACTCTGTATAGAGATGGCCCGGCAAAAAGAAGGATCCTCAAAGAAAAGCAGCTAGGCTTGAACGGGATAAAAGAACACTACCCCAATGTGCTAGAAAACATTAAAAAGAAGGGATGGGAGTTGTTCACTCAGGTTCCGGGAGAGTACAACGAGACACTCGTTAGGTAGATCTATGCTGCATATGCTGCATCCAGGAACGCTGAACAGAAGAGAAACCGTACCTTTTTGAAATCTGTCTTAGTTTGAGGGGTTGAAATACTCTATGATGCCTCATCAATCAATGATATATATTTTGAAGAATGGGAGCCAGACACGGCAAAATGTAACTCAAAGATTGCAAATAAGGAATCCGAGCGTGCTTGGGTAGCCTCTGTCATAGCAAAGGGAACTCCATCCTGGATCGCTCCGTGCCAGAAGATTCATAAGAGGGATCTTACCCAGGAAGGCCGGTATTGGCTCAGTTTGGTCTTTTCTCGTATAATGCCCTCGAGAAATGAAACCGACATAAGTATCGAGAAGGCGATCATCATTGCTTGCATCATGTCCGGTATCAAGATTGATGTGGGAGAGCTTATATTCCGTAATATTGGGATCCGAGAAAACCAGAAAGAAACCTCGCTCCCCTTCCCATGCTTAATCCATGGTTTGTGTAAAGCCGGGGAAGTTCCTCCTTTCCCCAAACATGACCACATAGAAAATACTATTCAATACATTGCCATCACCCGGATCAATGATGCTACAGATAAAGTGGTCAAAGATCCACCAGAGTATTCACTCACTCCTCTTCCAGCCTCAGCAGCACCTACTGCCTCATCAGTGCCAGACACTTCTTCCGCACCAGCCACCTCCACATCCACTCCCAGACTAGCGCCTGCGACACCACCTGTCTCACTGCCTACACTTTCCAAGCTTTATCTACTGGCACGACATTCAAATGCTAAAGTAGACAAATTAATGAAAGAACTTCCATCACTCATCCGGCAAGCACTGGCCCCGATTGAAAACTCAGTAAGTGCACTTCAATAACAACATCTATCGTATGAGGATCGACTCAAGAACTTTGAAGTGCGCTTGAGAGGTTTGAGAGAGGCGAAGCTGGGAACATGCCTCAACTCAAAAAGGATGTAGCTGGGCTTAAGTCAGTGCTGCATAAGATGCAGACACTGGAGTTTGATTTGACCTCTCTTCTCCCGGTGGAAAGGAAGCAGGGCACTAGAACCTCCCACAAGCCTTGACCTTGATTTCGCAAACCTCATGTCAGTTGAGGTAGCCTATGGTACTGAGGTCTTACAAGTTTCAGACTTCATTGCACACACTAATAATCATTGAGCTGAGGAATACGTTAAGTCTGATGAGGGAACTGACGAAGAGGAAACTGATGATGAGGGTGATGATTAGAGGGACAACAGAGGCAAACAGGTTGTTGTTTCTACAGTTGCACTGGATGAGCAAGAGGAAGATGTGCAGACAACCATTGCACACTCCCTTGCAGATATGGTTGCCAAAGCTACTACCACAATCACACATCTATCATTGGGTGAAGTTAGAAGCTCCCAGGTCCAAAACCCAGCTTTGCAACTGGTGGAGCTTCCTACTTTGGTCACAGGCACCACTATCTAGTTAGAGGTTCCACCCACTGCCTCCACAGTCAGCCTCGAGCCCCACGGCAGCCTCGGATGTTCCAAACCCTCCAAACACCTAGTACGCCCCATGAAGCCCATAAACTTTGCTATTACTTTCTCAATGCCTTGGGGACAATGCACGCTCTTCCATTGGGGGTGGGGTAGTCAAATGTTTGCAACTTGTATATAAATTCTTAATCTTAATAGTGTAGATTTGTATATATAAATGAATTCCCCATGTTTTTTCTTTGCCGGGTTCTTTTCCAAAGATGTAATAGTAGAAACATGATGGTAGCACAAACAATTTTGACTTGTTTGGTGCTTTTGTTCTAGCTTCAAGCATGTGATAAGTTTTTGTTGATTAAATTGCACCCTTCAAATTTTGTAATAAACGGTTAGTCATTCATATGAAATCAAGGCTCGCTCTTTGACTTTGTGCTTACTTAGAATCTCAAATATCATGTGATGAAGCTTTGAGTCGCCTTGTATCCACTTGAGGGATGAAATTATGCTGATTCGAACAGTTCATGCATTGTGAGTGGGTGAGAATTTGTGCAAATAATGCATGTGCTCAACTTGTAATGTCTAGAACTTGCCCGGTTGGTTTCTCAATGCAAATCTCAGGTTGATGATTGGGTGTTGATATGATCTTAGGATCAATTTTTGATTGCTAACTAGTTTTTGACCGAATTTACACCCTTGGTGCAGTTATTATCATAGTTATCCCCCGTTGAGACTTTAACCTTTTATTTGGCTACCACATTACAAACCTTTACCCTTTTGTGAAATTATTCCCTTTTTTGAACCCGTCCCACCTTGAATGATAAAGAATGAGGCTAAAAGCCTAAGTTGGGGGTGTTGGTGTGCATTGAAGATTGGTAAGATTGTATATTGTGGGTAGAAGCAAATACCTCAAAGTTGTGTATATTAAGTTATGCAAGCTCTAAGAAAAATAAAAGAAAACATCTACTTAAAAAAATGTTTTTGGAGTCTTGTGAAAACTGAACAGATACTTTGAGGTAGTTCTATATCAGTAACTAGAGGTCAATAAGGGCTATGTAGTTTAAAAAGAATCAAAGTGTATGTAGAATTCAAGGAGGGTACAGTCACTATATTCCCAAATATTCATTCAACCCATCCCGAAGCCTACACTACAACCCTTAAAAAGTCCTTTGTGATCTGCAACCAATTATTCCTGAGATAGCAATGAGTTAAANTTATATTCCCAAATATTCATTCAACCCATACCGAAGCCTACATTACAACCCATAAAAAGTCCTTTGTGATCTGCAACCAATTATTCGTGAGATAGCAATGAGTTAAAATAAGGGCAAGCATATGGACTGATACTTGTAGCACTTAGCCTTCTTTCTGAGTGCAAGAGTGTTTGATTGTATCCCCTGTACATATTTGTTGAGTTGGGGATTTTGTTTTTTCTGTGAGCAAGCATGGATTGCAATATTTAGCAGAAGTTATGTTTCTTAGAGTGGGATACAAGTGCATATCTAGTTGTGGGTAGCACTCTGTCATTGCTCTTGAGGCTCGTAGTTTACAAACTGATTATTCGAACTATTAAATGATCTTTGTCTTCAGAAAAGGGTGAATAAAAGAAGTTAGATGTTTGTTAGCTAACAGTCAGCACCATACATAGTGATTGTTGCTTTGTACTCAGGTAGAAGTAGATTTGTATTTGGTAGGTTAACTTTGTTTTAGTTGCTTGAGGGTAAGCAAGAGTCTAAGTTGGGGGTGTTGAAAAATTGCAAGAAAAGTGAAAAAAATGATAGTCAAAGTATGTAGAAAAATATACACCTCCAAATCTTATTAATTTGTGCTAGTGGGAGTATAGAAGTGCTTAATGAAAGTAAGGGCTATGTTGTATATGGGTTGTGGCAAGTGAATTTGTTGAGAAGAATATGGGCTCGAATTGTGAGTGTAGTGTATTAAAGTGCCTATGAGGGTTAGTCACTATTTCTAAATGTATCACTCTCATCCCTTAGCCTCCATTACAACCTTAAAGTCATAATTGATCCTAGATTTGGCTAGCTTAGATTAGTAGAGATGTACACTACGGACAAGCTTATCGTACGACCACGGGATGCATATGAATTCTTTGTGAGAGTGAGCGGATTTTGTTCAATTGTGTGATATCCTTAATTTATATTCAAAAGCATATTTGAATGTGTGGACTAGTGTATATTCTCTCTTTTGTTGTCGGTAAGGGCACATGATCTCATGAGTGATTGGTAATGTTGTAATCTTTCTCGTTGGGCGAGTGCGCGAGTTAAGGGTGCTTAGTGGTAACGAGTCGATTTTTGAGGTTGGGTGGTTACAAATAGGTTTTTGGAATTGATTGAATTGAAATGTTATACCTGCGCATAATTAAAAGAGGAAGAATGTGACATTTTGTATGTTCAGCCTTGATTGCCGGTATTGATTATAGTCAAGGGTAGAGTGTATGGTTAAACATTGAAGTTCTCCTTTATAGTTGAGATTTGTACATAGTTGGGGGTATATTTGATAGTCCCATTGCTCGAGGACGAGCAAGAGTCTAATTGTGGGGTGTTGATGTTTAGCTTAAAGTATATGTATTTTTATGTATATCGCCTCATCTTTTACTCTTGTTTCGTGGATTTAGGATGTAAACTGTGTTGATTTATATTAATTCGAGGTGTTTTTATGTGTAGGAATCATTCGGGAGCAGTTGGGGGCGAAAGGTGCGAGATTGGAGCCAAAACGGACGAAAAAATGGAAAAGTGGCTTTTCCACGTGAAATTTACCAGCACCAGGTACGATGCCTAGTGCTGGGCTGGACGCTGGTGACGGGATTTCTGTCCAACTTTGCCCGGGACAAGGTTATTTCGTCCCTAAACTTACCCAACATGTATAAAATCAAGACTAAGCTTATTTTTAGAGACGGATGCCACTTTGAAGGGAGAATACACATGAGAAACATTCGGGAGCGAAGAGATCTCAGTTTTCTTCATCTTATCTTAGTATTTTCAATTATCCAACACTTATGAAATTGTTTGCTATTATCATGAGTGGCTAAAACCCATAGTTCTGGGGTTGTGATTTAGCCATGTATATAGTTGTTTAACGTTGACTTAAACTTGATTACAATTCACTAATATATGATTGTTTCTTCAATTCTGTGATTAATTGCTTAATTGCATGGCCAGTAGTTAGGTTTTATTTACTATCTATGCTATGCTTGGGAAATCCATGTTTAGATAAGAGAAGAATTGAAAAGAGCATGATCTTAACTCTTGGGGGGGGGGGGGCAAATTTGTGGTTAGTATAGGAATATACCTAGTCACCGTGCTTAATTAAATATTGTAATCATAATGCGTTCTTAATAGATTGATTCCATAGGAATATAGGAGTTAGTCTATTTTGAATAGGCGAGTAGTACTTCGGGAGAAGGCTATGAGTGTAATTATCGATTAATTAGCAACCATGAGTGAATTGTATGAAAAGGAGAGTTAACTAGAACACAGTAGGATTGGTGAATCGATCACAACCCCTGAATATTTATCTCTATTGAATACATAACAATCATTTTACGGCTTGACAAATTAGTTACTACTTAGAATTATAGTTTAGCATAATCACATTCTTGAACTCGAATTTGGCATGACTGAATAATAATCTTGGTGAATTTAGTGGGTAGTTGATACAAGTGTCTGTGAATTCGACACTCGACTTATCATTTTATTACTTGTATGACCACGTATACTTGCATGTGCATTTGGTAGCAACAAAGCTCAACATTAACAGCGTAGATTTTATAAACATGCTTCTTAGGTGGGTGACAATATCCTATAGGCAGGATTTCTAATGACTGACAATCGAATATGATTTTATAAACTTTCATCCCTATAGGCATGTCATCTAAGTGTGGCAGTACAACGAAGCAGCAAAAGCAGTCAATTAATTGATTAAGATCCTACAGTCATGATATCTGGGTAAGCACTGCAATAAAAGCACTAGAAGCAACTGATTGATTAATTATTTGAACCCCTATAGACATGTTCTAGTTTAGCGAAGCATGTGTTATGTTGTCTAAGTGATAGTAGTAGACATTGAAACAGGTATAGCAAACATGCTTTGAATAGTGTACAAGTATTACACTGTCACGACCCAAAATCCAACCAGTAGTGATGGCACCTAACCCACCCCGCTAGGTAAGCCAATTAACAACTAACCAATTCCATGAAATTAATAAGACAATTAAATAAAAGAAAAAATCTGAAACAGATACGCTCCCCATGGACTGGTAGTACAAATCATGAGCTTCTAAGATTAGAATTTACAAAGTTAGTGTCAAATAAATAAACATCTATTAGAAATGTAAAACAGATTTTTATGAATCTAAGGCTACCACGAACAAGAGACAGTTACAAGAGGAATGCAGCTACGTCTTCAATTCCAGCTCCCATCGATCACAACAACATCAACCACCAACATCTACACACAAGGTGTAGAAGTATAGTATGACTACAACCGACCCAATGTACTCAATAAGAAACAAATATAACATTACGTTGAAAGTAGTGACGAGCTAGAACAAAGGACGGGTCCAACACCAATAGCCAACAACAATCCATAACAATGTAAAGCAGTAATAAAAGAAGTAACTCAGAGATAGAATGCTCAGCTAAATCATAATTTCTGAAAATAGTTCTGCCTTTCTAGTATATTTGTGAAATCCCAAGTCGTTTACCAAAGTTTTCAAAAATATGAGTAAGTTTGAAAACTGCAATTTTCTTTTCTAAAAATCCTTTCAACAATAAATAAGGTGTTTCATTTTCTTTCTAGATAGAAAGTGTAGAATACATCTCTATGCCCATATGTCAACATGTGTGAGAAGCCATATATTACATGATATTGTACAATATGAGGAAAATACATTTCTATGCCTATATGTCATATGTGCATGTCAATGCAATATATCTTAGAGATGAACTCATGTACTCATACTCTCAGAGTACTAAATCTCATTGTCTAACACTTTCCAGTAGAAATGATGATATGATGTGTCAATAAATGGTAACAGAGACTGAGATATGATATGCATATGAATGCGTATTACTGAGTATACAATGTAATGAAAGCAGATAACTCAACACTAGAAATGAACTCAATGGGTCTCAACAGGATACGAATGTAGCCTAGACATGGTTTCTAACATGGGTCACAGCTCAATAGCTCAAGTACATAGAAATTTCATGGTTATAGATAAGGTCGGGTAACTACATAGTACCACAGGAATAACGGAGTCACAATTCACACGGTGCATGCCCACACACCCGCACGCCCGTCACCTCAAAACCAATCACACAATACGTAATTCGGGGTTTCATACCCTCATCACCAAGTTTAGAAATATTACTTACCTCGAACAAGACAATTCCAATAACAAGCAAGCCAA
>AWOL01S0011816.1:87702-107914 GCA_000715115.1 Nicotiana otophora
GTCAATGAACACTATCACAAAGGAATCGAGAAAAGGCTTGAAAACCCGATTCATAAGATCCATGAAAGCCGTCGGGGCATTTGTTAGCCCAAAAGACATTACCAGAAATTCAAAGTGCCCATACTGGGTTCTGAAAGCTGTTTTCAGAATATCCTACTTCCTGATATTCAATTGGTGTTACCCGGATAGTAAATCAATTTTGGAGAAGTATCTAGAACCCTGTAACTAATCAAACAAATCATCTATTCTTGGTAGTGCGTATTTATTTTTATTGTGACTTTGTTGAGTTGTCGGTAGTCAACGTACATCCTCAGTGATCCATCTTTCTTCCTCACAAAGAGGAATGGCGCACCCCATTGTGACATACTTTGTCGGATGAAACCTTTTTCTAACAAATCCTTCAATTTCTCCTTTAGCTCCTTCAATTCTGTCGGTGCCATCCTATAGGGCGGAATAGATATAGGTTGCGTTCCTGACATCACATCAATCCCAAAATCAATCTCCCTATCTGGCGGAATCCCAAGGAGTTCATTAGGAAAGACCTTTGGAAATTCATTCACAACTGGCATAGATTCAAGTGTAGGTGCCTTAGCTGTGGTGTCCGTAACTCGGATTGAATGGTAAATACACCCCCTGTTGATCATGTTTGTGGCCTTAAAGTAAGATATAAACCTACCTTTTGGCATCACATTATCCCCCTTCCACTCAACAACTAGCTCATTAGGAAATCCAAACCTTACAGTTCTTGTTAGGCAGTCGAGCTTAGCAAAACATGAATATAACCAATCCATCCCAATAATTACATCAAAATTGACCATCCCTAATTCAATGAGATCGGCCACGGTATCCTAACCACGTACCGTGACAATAATAGACTCGCCAACTGGAGTAGATACAGAGAACGACTCATGAAGTTATTCCGGTTCTATCCCAAATTCCATAGCAACATAAGGGGTAACATAGGACAAGGTGGAACCGGGATAATTAAGAGCATATACGTCATGAGTTTGGACAGCCAATATACCTGTGACAACATCTGGAGAAGCCCATGCACTTTGGCAACCACTCGTAGCATAGAAATGGCTGGGTCCTCCTAAACTATATGCACCACCCCTAGCTGCACCACGCCCTGTTGGTGCCGGAGTGTCTCCAGGTGGAGGGGGTGCTGAAGATATAGCAGCTGCAGAACTAGATGGTTGTGTTGTGCCCCTGCCCACACCCTGGCGGGATGAATTCCACTCCCTCTGAATATGACCCCTCAATCCGCACCCGTAACATATAGGTAAGTCCATGTAGCAGATCCCCGAGTGCATCTTCCCACACCCGGGGTATGGGGGCCTCTACTGCTGTGGGAATCTCCCTCCTAATCGGCCCTGCTAGTGGGGTCCCCTGCTGTACTGGTTGGGGCTGAAACGACTCCCTTGCTGCTGACTGGGCCCTACTGGCTGTGCACTGGGTGAAGACTGAGCAAAAGACTGCCACCATTAGGATAGCAATTTCTAGGACGTTCAATTTGGGACATGCATCGATTTCATGAATACCATGGGGTTCAATTCTAAGAAGAGGGTGTTTAGCCAACATACCTCATTTGAGCTTCTTAAAACTCTAAGATGTTCCAGAATATTAGCAACTTCAATATATTTTAGCAATATAGCAAAATTGAACCAAAAATTTGAAAAACGATCATGATTCTAGCTCACTTGAGCAGTTTATCAAACACTATGTGTGTATCAATGTTACAAGCCCCTTTTTTGAAGGGTTCCATCTTTCCCCAACCCATTCTCTACCACTTTTAGCTCACAACCTTCCCACATACTTCATGAATACATGCATGCAAGGTAAGCACTCCTATCCCCATGAACTACCTTACTAATTGCCCATTCTAGTTACATTTCTAAATTAAGAGCTTGGTGATAGAACCTTACCTCTTAGGATGAAGACCTAGGGTGCTTCTCTTGATAATCTTCAAAGGTTTATGCAAGAATTGAAGAGTAACTTGATGAAGATCACTTTCTCCCTCTAGGACTCTCTCTCCCACTCTAAAGTATCAGATTTTTCTCTAAAATCGCTCCTTACGTATATTTTAACGAAGTAGGGTCGGGTTTTAAAAACCTAAAAATTAAGCTCTGGAACAGGTTCTGCGGTCGCATATGCGACCACATAATAGTTATGCGGTCCGCAAAATGGTCGCGGAATTGGGGTGCCAAAACCGGAGAGCAACTAACCAGATCTATGGTCCCTTTGCGGCTCGCAGACCTGTTCTGTGGTTTTATAAGGCACCGCAGAAGCACCCTCAGAAATATTCTAAGGATGATTATGTGACCAAAGTGAGGCCCGCGAAACGGTTATGCGGTCGCATAATTGACTGCGAAATTGACCTTAAAATTGGCCCAAACGGCTGCTTCACTCTACGGCCATTCTGCGGTCCGCAGAGTGGTTCTGCGGTCGCAGAACAGGCCGCAAAAATGCCTACTTCTGCCCAACATTTTCCTTCAACTCCCCAGTGCACTGTGTAATCCAAAAAGTCCAAACCGCGGCATCACGAAACCCTGAGCCTATCGCAAATGCGACAACTGGTTCACAAATGCAAACCTAGAAGGACGCAAGTGCAATAAAACAATCGCAAAAGCGGCCTGCTCCAGTCCAAGCTCCCTATTACAAATGTGATCAGTGGTTCGCATATGCGAACCCAGAACCCATCGCAAATGCGATATTAGTTCCGAAGTTGCAAAAGTTGGTCCCCTAGCACAACATCGCAAAAGCGAGTAGGATCTCATAAATGCGCTTATCGCAAATGCGACCATTTCCTCACAAATGCGAGAACAGAACACCTGCAAAAATCCTAACCTCTCTCAAACTCTCCGGGACACATCCAAAACTCACTCGATCCCTCAGGCTCAACTCCAACCATTTGCACAAGTACATAATCATCATATGAACTCACTTGCTCGATCAAAATACCAAAATAACGTCCAAAACCATGAATTAGACAACAGAACACACGAAAATTACAATGAAACTTAACAATTACAAAAAGACAACATACGTCTAATTCCTATTAAACAAACTCGGAATGACACCAAATTTGGCAGACATGTTCCAAACGAAAAACGGAGTCGTACAAAGTCACAAAACCAAAATCTGATCCGGATAGACATAAAGTCAAACCAAGGAAACTTAGGAAAATTCTAAACCTTCAAATTGTGAACTTTCGCCAAAAGTACGAAATCAGCCTAGAAACCTCCGAATCCAATTTCGGGCATATGCCTAAGTCCAAAATTACCATATGTCTCTATTGGAATAATAAAAACTCCATACCGAGGTCAAATACACAAAATTCAAGCTTGGTNTTAAACAAACTCGGAATGACACCAAATTTGGCAGACATGTTCCAAACGAAAAACGGAGTCGTACAAAGTCACAAAACCAAAATCTGATCCGGATAGACATAAAGTCAAACCAAGGAAACTTAGGAAAATTCTAAACCTTCAAATTGTGAACTTTCGCCAAAAGTACGAAATCAGCCTAGAAACCTCCGAATCCAATTTCGGGCATATGCCTAAGTCCAAAATTACCATATGTCTCTATTGGAATAATACAAACTCCATACCGAGGTCAAATACACAAAATTTAAGCTTGGTCAACTCTTCCAACTTAAAGCTTCCTAGTGGAGAATCATTTTTCCAAATCAATCACGAACTGCTGAGGAACCAAAACAAATGATTCACACAAGTCATTATATACCATACATTCTACGCATGACCTCAAACCACCTAACAAAATACAGCTTCTCATAACAACTTGTCGGGTCAATACATTCTCCCCTACCTAAACATGTGTTGATCCTCGAATGCATAGAGAATCATCCCAAAGCCATCAAGTCACTGTATAAACTCACCATGCCCATACCTATGGGTGATCTCACTTCATCCCAATCTATATAAGTCGGACAACACAATCTAAAAGATGATCATTACATTAACATTAGCTCACAACCCTTAGAACCCAATCTCCAACTTCCCAAATTAATTATGAGACACGATTCTCACATGTATATGCTGTATAAGTCATTATTAAGCTGCATCAAGCCGTAACCATATCCCAAGTGTATTCAAATGATATTCCACATAACGTAGATACACATAGCCATAGCGTCTGACCACAATAGTCATTCAATTAGCAAATATTGTACCGGTATATAACATCCTATCAATAAAAACCTTGTTCCAAATCTTCGAAAACAACCAATTATTAAAGAAACACACAGAAACTCATAACCCCCATCACATCAACCAGTCATGGAGCTCTCTTGCCCGAAGAGAACCAAAGCCACAATCTAGGCTGATTAAGAACACTATAGTTCCAAACATAGCTTAATCATAATGGCACTCAATTCAGGACCAATAACTTCATCTCATCCAATACAAGCTACTCTACCAATGCCATACAAATCCTACCTAGAGCCGGATACCATGCAATAAGTCCACCAAACAAGCGACAAATTCGATGTACCCAATAATTGAAGAGAATCAAATGAGTGAACCACCCCGCAAGCTCAATAGGTACCACCATGAAGCTCAATACAATGCATCCATCACACAAGGGAGATACACTACATAATAATTAAGCCCAAATGATCATATCCCAACATAACTCTAATATGATGCGTGACCTAATCGAAACACCTGTACACATAGGATACGTCAAGCCGTGATGCTCACTATCAACAACCATATACATATCAACAACAAACACGCGAAGTGCATAACCATAACCATGGAAAAATGAATAGCACAATATGCCACAAATAGAAAGACCATAACCAAAGCGCAATCAACCATTCAGCACCCCGAGAATTATATCACTCGAATTTCGCCACAAGGCCCCAAATAGAATCGCATCAGGTAAAAGTAATCAACATATCACAACCCATCATAGCATATGAGAGTAACATATGGAACATATTAGAACACGAATAAGATCCACTTTAACTGATAACACATCCCTTCACAATAACTGTGTTTGGTAGACAAATCCGACCTGATGTAGAATACACATTCTCATTAGGCCCACGAATGTCCTCCAAATCAATTATGATCCTCCCAAAATAGGTATATAACAATAGAAATTTGCACAATAATCGATCTATAACACATGCATATGAGAATCCTCTTCGTCTTCAAATCCCTAGAATACCATAATCTCCCTATCCCAACTACCTTATTCAAATTACTGACATATTCATCATACATAATCGTTCCATGAGAAATGCTTCCATCATTCCTTATTGCCAAATAGATTAATTTGAACATCGGTATTCAATCAATCGGGCCATTAATGTAATACATGTCAGGCATCTGCAAGCCAAAGCACAATGCGCCTTTTGGAGTGCTCACCCTTCTTAGGTTGTACCAGATAATGCTAGCATTCTTCTAAATATTTGAAACCGTCCATACTATCTAGAACTCGTGACCACATATAAGAGAAAATCATAACACACAATATGTTCCTTATGCTGCTGGCATACATCCAGCCCAAGCTATCCTCGACACTATTATGAACTATTCAAAACCCATCCACACATAGCTTAGCAATCAGAACTGAATTTTCCCAACTTAACCAAGTCGCGCAAGTCGTTAAACCCAAGTTTATTGACACAAAACACCGGTAAAGAATCACCACACCAAAGGAACCAATTATTATTATTACTATGCTGACCCTACACTACTAAGCTCACCAATTGCTTCGAATCCTCCTTAACTTACATTCAAGTTAACATTTCTCCTTGCCGATACACTATGATCCTAAACCAAAGATCACCGTATGAGATCCTAGCATGAACCACGTCATCCAAAAGCCAACAAACCATTGTATTTGTAAGGCCCCGTAAAATTTTGAATAAAACCCAGGTTTTTGTGGTGCCAAGGTAGGCATATGTGTTAATGATAGATGCGATACAGACATTTTGGGTTGAACAGTACATTGGGGAGTTGAAGGAAAATGTTTGCAGAAAAAGGTATTTCTGCAGCCTACTATGCGGCTGCAGAATCACTTTATGGGCCGCAAAATAGGCACAGAGTGAGGCAGTCAATTGGGAAACTTTTGGATGTCATTTTGCGGCCAATTATGCGACCACAAAATGATTTTGCGGGCCGTACATCTATCACAGAACCAGCATGGAGAATGTTTGGAGGGAAGTTCTACGGCGTATTATACGACCGCAGAACGGGTCTGCGGGCTACGAAACGGCCACATACCCAGGCAGTGGTGCCCAATTCCGGAGGGCCATTTCGTGGACCGCAGAAGCATTATGCGGTCGCATATGCGACCGCAAACCTGTGTCGGGGCTCCTATTTTTCGTATTTTTAAACCTGACCCCATTCTAATAAAACACCCTTGGGGATCATTTAAAAGGGGGAAACATATATTTCTAGAGAAAGGGAGTGTCATAGAGTGAGAAAAGGAGTTCCTAAGCTTCATACACAAATTCTTACTCAAATCTTGGAAGATTAATAAGGAAAGCATACTAGGTCTTCATCCTAGAGGGAAGATCCTACACCCTAACCCTTAATTTCGAAATTTAACTAGAAATGGGCAATTAGTAAGATAATTCATGGGTATGGGAGTTGTTTATTGCACGCATGTGTTATCAAGGGGTGTAGGGAGATTGTTGACCTAAAATGGCAAAGCATGGGTTGTGGGATGATGGAATCCTCCATAAAAGGACCTTGAAACCTTAATATGCACCTAGTGTTTGATAAAATGCTCGAATCAGCTAGAACCATGATCATCTTCCTAATCATGATTCAATTTGTTACATTTCTAAAATAGATCGAAGGTTCTAAGAATTATAGAACATTTTATAGTCTAAAGAAGCTCAAGTGAGGTATGTTGTCTAAACGCTTCTCTTAAAATTGCACCCCACAATACCCATGTATGTCCCAAGTTGCTCATTGTGAATCGATTAACCTTGATAAGCCGGTGTCAAAAGACATCTGTGATCAATATGTAATTCAATGCTCTTGTTATGTTGTACTACTATTTGAGAATGTGTTCAAAGTATGGGTTGCTTATCTAAATGCCTTGAATTTAAGTTGTGTTTCAAGTGAAAGCTAATGAAAATTATGTAAGAAACCATAATGCGCCTAAGACTCATATTTGCTCATATGTGTGCTTAAATATCTTTAATAGAAATGCGTTGTTATTGTCAAGTCCATGATGATGGTTGAAAGTAAAAAGGTGTGCATGAAATATGAAACATGAAATACGAAATATGTAATGCGCAATGTGAAATATGAAACACGGCCAACGTGCCAAGAGAAATAATACAATTGTGACCACTAGTGCCAATAAAATGAAGAGATCTGCAAGAAATATGAAACGGGGTGATTGATAGAAAAGGATGATGTCTCACATGAGACAGCCTAGCCGATCGGGTCGTGATCAGACGCCATGCCGCATATATGATGGTGACTATATTGGAAATTGTAATCAAAACTGTGAACAGTTGTATATCGGTACTAAATGTCTCCCAACTTAAAATGTTGAAATTTACTTGAAAACTTATCTCATTCCTAATTTGATATTTGGTAACTGCTTGAGGCTTTAACTGATATCATGATTGTCCTAACTTGCAATTACTGTTCATTATTATGAGAGGGTGTTTAGTCATATATACTAGTACTATTCGACAATACTAACGTCCTTTTTTTGGGGGGCGCTGCATCTTTCATGAATGCAGGTTGTTCCACAGCAGGATACACTGATCAGTAATAGCGACACACTCTCTTCCCAGCTGACTTGGTGAGCCCCACTTCACTCGGGGCCATGTATCCTTTGTTCATTATATCATTATGTTTTGAGGTATAGCCAGAACCTTGTTGTCAGCACTATCATTGTACTCTTTGTATTTATTAGAGGCTCCGTAGACATAGTATGGGGGTATATGGGTACTGGGAAAGTCAAACAAATTATGTTGTGTTTTGATCATTTGTTCCACTTCAAACCCTGAGAATGTGTGCATTCTAAGACCTATTAAATGAATTAACTAATGGTAATGAATTTGGTATTGTCTACATGATCTCCTTATTGGTTAATTAACAAAGATACATGTTCTCTTTAAATCATGGGTGAGTTTGGGTAGACAGTATTCAACAGGCTTGCTCGACCGGGTTCACTCGGTTGAGCNNNNTTAATTAACAAAGATACATGTTCTCTTTAAATCATGGGTGAGTTTGGGTAGACAGTATTCAACAGGCTTGCTCGACCGGGTTCACTCGATTGAGCATCGGTCGTGCTCCCCAAGTTTGGGGCGTGACAAACATGGTATCAGAGCCTAAGGTTTTAAAGTTTCCTAGGATGTCTCGGAGCCATGTCTAGCAGAGTCCTTCTTATTGGTGTGTTGTTGACCACATCTATAATTAGGAGGCTACTTGGACACTTAGGAATAATACCCTTCTTTGATGTTCTTGATCGTGCGATAAAGCTGATTGTATGATTGTTCGTCCCTTAACCCATGCATTGCTCTAACTTTCAGTAAATGACGCCTAAGAAGAACGCAAGAACTGGCCAAGGAACCGATGTTACCCCAGGAGTGGCAGTTGATTCTATCATTTGTGATGCAGTGAACACCCGAGGGGTGAGGATATTCCCATGATTACTACACTGCCTGCTTGTACTATTCCTGCTCAGGGTGCTCCACTGAGGAGGGTGCAACAAATCCTCCACTTGATATTCCGGTTCCACCTCCAGCCCTAACTTCCGCTCCCGGTGTTTCTGATAGGGATTTTAGGGGAGCCATACTGATGTTGGCTCAGATAGTGGCTTCCGAGGCCTGGATGTCGAATGTTGGCCCCACTTCTTCTAGTCGTCAAGGGGACTCTATTAGTTGCAGGGTTAACAAGTTTCTTCAGTTAGATCCTCTAGTGTTCACGTGTACTGATCCCGAGGAGGATACCTAGGATTTTATAGATGAGATGCACAAGACCCTAAGGGTTATGTGTGTTACTAAGGCAGAAGGAGTGGAGTTGTCCTCCTACCACCTGAAGGGGGTGTCCTATTCTTGGTTTGAGATGTAGGAGGACTCCCGTGAGGAAGGGAGCCTTTCAGTGAGGTAGAGTGAGTTTGCCGACCCTTTCATGGATCATTTCCTGCCTGCCAAGACTAACCGTGATGCAGAGTTTGAGAACCTAAAACAGGGTAGCAAGAGTGTGTGGGAGTACCATATGTAGTTTGTGCGTCTGTCCAAGTATTCTATTCACATGTTGCCCACAATGGAGGCTAGAGTATGTCGGTTTGTGCAGGGCCTTACCCCTTTGGTTATCAATGAGGCCGCTACAGCTGCCTTGAATTCTGACATGAATTATGGGAAGGTGGTAGCATTTGCTCAAGGTACAGAGAATCGTAAGTTGAAGAACAGAATTGAGCGAGAGGGTAACAGTAAGGCCTGGTCCGTTGGCAACTTTGGGAATTCATTTGGTGGTGGTAGGTCAATATTAAAGGGAGGGTCATCAAGGGCATCCCATGCTGTTGCTCAGACTTCAGCTAGTGCACCTAGTGCTTGATAAAATGCTCAAATGATCTAGAACATGATCATCTTCCTAATTTTGTTTCCATTTGCTACTTTTCTAAAATAGATTTGTATACGGTCGAAATAGATTTTAGCCTTGGCATGTCCGATATGATTCGAAGGGTGATGTATCGAAGTAAGATCCCAAAGGGGGGACAAACTAACCTCGAACCTGGGGAAGCCGGTCCGTGTCGAGATCGATACCATAATCGAACTCAAACAAGAATCGAACCATGGCGCAGGGTAGACCTATCGTGCCGATAATCCAAAGACCAACCAACACTGGCCTGGGATCAATTCAAGGGCTCAAACCAGGATCGGGCTCGAACCAAGATCACAAGTTCGAGCTAAAATCAAGCTCGAACCAAAATCGAGGATTCTAAGCGAGATCGAGCTCGCAGACAAAAGCCGTTGCAGTCCCACTAGAGGGAATCTTGGCAGAAATTATGGAAAAGCTGACTTATCATGGGTCTCCCACTGAATGTTTATTTTATTACGCTTGGAGCCGAATCCCTCCACTATAAAAGGGCTTGGTTATCATTTCTGTAGACAGGTTCTTCTGAGATTTACATTGTAATAAAAGTATTATATTCCTCTATAGTAAAGCATCGCTCTTCCAGTTTCTTAGATGAATTCTATTTGTCGAATCCTAAGGTTCACTGTTCTTGATTATCTTGTCTAGATTGCATTCTCACCAATCTACATTTACATTTTATTTATCCTTGCATTTTGTATCATGTTACACCACACATCCTCGGAACTGCGTATAAATTCAACTCTATCTATTTTTCGGGTAAATAGTTTGGCGCCCACCATGGGGCCGAGGATAACAGTGGTCATTTGATACAAATCTGAAAAAACACGCCATTGTGCTTTCCACTTATTTCCGAAAATATCTTCAATTTAGGGTCAACTACAAATAACCACCGATCGAATGGCTTCACCGATCGATTACGAAGCCGGCCTTCAAGATGAAACCAGCAACTTGGCACCCGAGGCTCGAATCAAAGTACTCGAAATTCGAGCCGAAATACCACTGGATGTCAATTCGCAAATAGCTTTGCAGGCGAACCAGCATTCCCAAAGGAAAGAAGCATTCAGGGCGGTACTCGATCCGTAGCCCGAGACACCCAAAACCCAGGGGAAATCGGGGCCAGCTTACGTATGATCTGCGAGATGCTACAAGCCCAACAAGTAGCGATAGCTCAGCTACAGAGCCAAAATCGCGCACAAAGCAGGCCGGTCTCTAATCCACTTTGAGAAGTCACCCCCAAAACAGAGCCTGCCATAGTGAAATCTAACGAGAAAGAATCGAGGACTACTCCCGGAATTACTAAATTGCTCGAGGAACTCACAAACTGAGTCAAATCCAACGACAAGAGGGTGGAAACGTACAATGCCAGGGTCGACCAAATCCCGAGGGCTCCACCAATGATAAAGGGGCTTCATTCGAAAACATTCACACAAAAGCCTTTTCCGTCGAGTGCGGCACCAAAGCCAATCCCCAAAAAATTCCGTATGCCCGAAATTCCCAAATATAACGGTATGACCGATCCTAAAGAACATGTCACCTCTTACACATGTGCCATAAAAGGCAATAATTTGGAAGATGATGAGATCGAATCCGTGCTGTTGAAAAAGTTTGGGGAGACCCTCTCGAAAGGAGCTATGATCTGGTACCACAATTTACCGCCGAATTCCATCGATTCTTTTGCCATGCTAGCAGTTTCATTCGTAAAGGCACATGCTGGTGCCATAAAGGTTGCAACAAGGAAATCAGACCTTTTCAAAGTAAAGCAAAGGCAGGGTGAAATGCTGAGGGAATTCGTATCCCGATTTCAAATAGAATGCATGGAATTACCCCCGGTCGCAGACGACTGGGCCGTACAAGCCTTCGCCCAAGGGTTGAACGGGCTATGTTCAACACCATCACATCAGCTGAAACAAAATTTGATCGAGTATCCAGTGGTAACTTGGGCAGATGTGCACAACCGATATAAATCAAAAATTAGGGCCGAGGATGATCCGTCAGGAGCCCCGCACGGACCCGTTCATCCGAACAGGACAGTTATTAATCAAAAGCAGACCGACAGAGAACAAAGGTCGAACAGAGACCGATATCTACCATATGTCACAGATCGGGTGAACAACGATTCAACACACAACGTAGTTCGGAACAATCGAAGGATTGATCGAGGACAAAATTCTCAGGGACCTATGAGTAAGAGCGGCTTTGATAAATATGTCGATCCTATAGAAGCACCTCGATTATTAGAATATAACTTCAGCATCGGTGCATCCGCTCTCATGTCAGCCATCGGACGCATTAAAGACACTAAATGGCCTCGACCAATGCAGACCGATCCTGCCCGAAGAAATCCCAATCAAACGTGCGAATATCATGGTACCCATGGCTACAGAACGGAAGATTGCAAGCAGCTAGGAGAGGAAATAGCTCGCTTATTTAACAAAGGGCACCTTCGGGAGTTTCTGAGTGATAGGGCAAAGAGCCATTTTAGAAGTAGGGATTTTAGCAAGCAAAACGAGTAAGAAGAACCACAGCACGTCATCCACATGATCATCAGCCACATCGATACCCCTCGGGGACCAATGCTTAAACGCACTAAAACATCGATGGCGAGGGAAAAGCGGTCTTGGACTCAAGATTACACACCCATGGGGACTCTGTCCTTTGATGATGAAGATGCAGAGGGGGTCATCCAATCTCACAATGACGTGCTGGTAATATCCGTACTCGTGAATAAAACTAAAATTAATCGTGTGTTAATTGATCCAGGTAGCTCGACCAACATCATCCGATTGAAGGTAGTGGAGCAGCTCGGCCTACAGGATCAGATCGTACCTGCAACTCTGGTCCTAAACGGGTTCAATATGGCATGCGAAAACCACCAAAGGGGAGATAGTCCTACCAATAAACGTGGTTGGAACCATCCAAGAAACAAAGTTTCACGTGATCGAAGGCGATATGAGATATAACGCCATTTTTGGAAAGCCATGGATCCACAACATGAGAGCTGTGCCTTCAACCCTACACCAGGCCCTCAAATTACTGACGTCGGGAGGTGTCAAAATGGTGTAGGGAGAACAACCAGCCGCGAAAGAAATGTTCGCTGTCGATGAAGCAAAACCAATGTCCTCACTTTTGCCGATAAAAGGATCGGGCCCGGAAGGAGAACGGGACACAAAATAGCAATCACAGACATCGGCTTTAACCCAGCCAGACAACCAGAAAATCAAAGAGGATGGAGATCAAAGGGTCCCTCAATCTTTCGTGATTCCCAATGACTCTGATGCCACAAAATCGACGATCGAGGATCTAGAGCAAGTCATATTAATCGAGCACCGGCCCGAGCAAAAAGTATACTTGGGAATGGGGTTGAGCCCTGAACTCAGGAAGAAACTCGTTCAATTTCTTATCGATAACATCGATTGTTTTGCCTGGTCCCATTTAGATATAATAGGCATCCCACCGGACATAACAACGCATCAGCTAAGTTTGGACCCCAGGTTCAGACTGGTGAAGCAAAAGAAAAGACCCCAGTCTGATAGAAAGCACGCATTCATAAAGGACGAGGTAACCAAGCTTCTCAGAGTAGGGTCCATTCAGGAGGTAAAATATCCCGAATGGTTAGCGAACGTAGTTGTAGTCCCTAAAAAAGGGGACAAACTTAGAATGTGCGTGGACTATAATGATTTGAACAAAGCATGCCCCAAAGATTCCTTTCCACTGCCCAATATCGATCGCATGATCGATGCCACGGCCGGCCACGAGATCCTCACTTTTCTCGATGTCTATTCAGGGTATAATCAAATCCAGATGAACCCGAAGGACCAGGAAAAAACCTCATTTGTCACCAAATATGGAATGTATTGCAATAATGTGATTCCCTTCGGGCTAAAAAAACGCAGGGGCTACTTACCAATGCCTAGTAAATAAAATGTTCGAAGAACAAATAGGAAAATCAATGGAAGTTTATATTGATGACATGTTAGTTAAGTCCCTGCGCGCAGAGGAACATTTAATTCATTTGCAGGAAATGTTCGAGATTTAAGGAAATACAAAATGAAGCTCAACCCCGAGAAATGTGCTTTCGGGGTCGGTTCGGGCAAGTTCCTCGGCTTCATGGTGTCACATCGGGGAATAGAGATTAACCCCGATAAAATCAAGGCCATCGAAGACATCGTCATGTTGAACATCGTGAAGGCCATACAAAGGCTAACGGGTCGGATTTCCGCCTTAAGCCGGTTCATCTCAAGGTCATCTGATTGAAGTCATAAATTTTTCTCTCTACTCAAAAAGAAGAACAAGTTTTCTTGGACCCCGGAGTGCCAACAAGCATTAGAAGAACTAACGCGATATCTATCAAGCGCACCACTACTTCACACTCCAAAAACAGACGAGAAACTTTGTTTGTACTTGGTAGTATCGGAAGTCGCTATGAGCGGTGTCCTAGTTCGAGAAGAGCAAGGTACGCAATTCCCCGTTTATTATACGAGTCGAACCTTAGGAGAGGAAGAAACTAGATATCCGCTCCTAGAAAAAATGGCGCTTGCACTGATAAGCGCCTCAAGAAAGTTAAAGTCGTACTTTCAATGCCATCCCATATGTGCATTGTCCACTTACCCTCTTCCTAATATTTTGCACAAACCCGAGTTATCAGGCCGACTGGCCAAATGGGCCGTCGAACTCAGTGGGTACGATATCGAATATCAACCCCGCATGGCCATCAAGTCTCAAATTTTAGCAGACTTCGTGGCCGATTGCACACCAGCCCTCGTACCCGAAGTCGAAAAGGAACTATTGAAATCAGGTACATCATCAGGGATATGGATACTTTTTACGGATGGGGCTTCGAACATAAAAGGGTCCGGGCTGGGCATAGTTTTGAAACCACCCACAAGTAGCACTATTAGGTAGTCTATTAAAACTGTCAGGTTGACTAACAATGAGGCCGAGTTTGAAGCCATGATTACAGGTCTCGATCTAGATAGAAACTTGGGAGCAGAAGTCATTGAAGCCAACTGCGACTCCTTGCTGGTGGTGAGTCAAGTAAACAAAACCTTCGAAGTTCGAGAAGGTAGAATGCAAAGGTATTTAGATAAACTGCTTATCACTTTGCGCCATTTCAAACAATGGACTTTACGGCATGTACCACGGGAACAAAATAATGAGGTTGATGCGCTTGCAAATTTGGGGTCGTCGGTCAAGGTAGATGATACGGGCTCGGGGAATGTTCAACTTTCGAGATCGGTAATCGAAGAAGCTCACGCCGAAATAAATTCTACAAGCTTAACCTAGGATTGGAGAAACAAGTATATAGAATACTTGAAAAGCGAAAAACTCCCATCGAACGCTAAAGATTCCAGAACCCTACGAACCAAAGCTGCTCGATTCACGTTGGCTTCGAACGGAATGTTGTACCGAAGAACGTTCGATGGACCGTTGGCGGTATGCTTGGGTTCGGGGGATGTCGATTACATCCTACGGGAAGTGCATGAGGGTACTTGCGGGAATCACTCTGGAGCCGATACATTAGTCCGAAAAATAATCAGAACAGTGTATTATTGGATCGATATGGGCAAAGATACAAAGGAATTTGTTCGTAAATGTGACAAATGTCAAAGGTTCGCACCGATGATCCACCAGCCCAGAGAGAAACTCCACTCAGTCATATCCCCATGGCCATTCATGAAATGGGGAATGGATATCGTGGGCCCTCTGCCATCGACCCCAGGTAAAGCCAAATTCATTTTGTTTATGACTGACTATTTTTCTAAATGGGTTGAAGCGCAGGCGTTCGAGAAAATAAGAGAGAAATAAGTTATAAACTTTATTTGGGATCATATCATATGCCGATTCGGGATACCTGCCGAAATAGTATGTGACAATGGAAAACAATTCGTCGGTGGCAAAGTAACAAGATTTCTCGAAGACCATAAGATAAGAAGGATACTGTCGACGCCATACCACTACCGACTACATAACTTCGAGTTCGAACCATTCACTCAACCAAGCCTACTGGCTATTTTTATCTCGAGTTCAAGCAAACACTCACTCGACCACTAAGCCTGCGGGCTACATTAATTCTAGTTTAGATCATTCACTCGACTAAGCCTACGAGCTACAATTCCAAGTCTGAGCGAAAACTCGCTCATTACGCCCATGGACTATATTTCTTCAAGATCGAATCCTTGACAACTAATAAGCCTAAAGGGATACATTGCCCCAAGTTTGAGTAAATGCTCGCTCAATTACAGAGGCTACGAGGTCCAAATTTGATTTAGTTGTTTAAAACATTATGGAAACATTCCTAAGGCAAATAAAGTCCTCACAAGACTGGAAACAAAAATAGAAGCAAATCGGCGAAAGTGGAGATATGTCTATACACAAATTTATTTGCATGGGTGATTACAACATACAAACTAAGAACTAAATTTCTTGACTGGGAGCGGTCTCTTCTTTATCAGGATCCCCCTCATTTTCAGATCCGCTCTTGCTCCCATCGTCGTCGTCATCACCGTCAGAAACCAGAGCTTCAGCATCATCTTCGAGTTCTTTTGCCCTTTTTATCTCTTCCGCGAGATCGAAGCCGCGGGCATGAATCTCCTCGAGAGTTTCCCTTCTGGATCAGCACTTAGTAAGTTCGACAATCCAGTGCGCTCGACTATCGGTTGATTCGGCTGCCTCTCTTGCCTGGACTTGGGCAGCTTCAGCATTGGCCCGATAGACGGCCATGAGCGCATCCGTGTCGGCCTTTGCCTTTTCAGCATCAGATTCGGCCTTGGAGAGTATAGAGGCTAACCGAGCCTCATGCTCCTCCATTCTTCTTGCTTGAACCATGCCTTTTTCCTTCATTTTCTAAAGTTGGGTTTCAGACGACGATAATTGGGCCCGTGCGGTTTCTTTTTCTACAGCAAAGCGGTCCATACCTTCTTTCCACCGCAAGGACTCCATCCTTATCCCGTCGACCACCTCACGAAGCTTCCCGATCATCTCGATGTTTTGCTACAGCTGTGAGACCGAAATGTTAGCTGTCATTTCGGTGTCAAGCCCATAGGATTTCAAAAGCATCATTACCTGCTTAGACAATTCATTCTGATCTTGATAAGCCTTGGCCAGCTCATCTCGGAGGTCTTTTATTTCCTCCTCTCTCTACCCTAAGGAAAGTCTAAGGGAGTTCCTCTCGTCAGTAGCGCGGTGCCGGTCGGCCACGTATCGATGCAGCTCATTTTGGGAACGAGAACATTGTTCTCGATGGACCGCCACTTCCTACAAAGAAACAAGTAGCGAAGTTAATGAAAAACGAACATAAACACAGTACCGACAAAATAAGTTTAAAGGCTCACCTGATTCAAAGCCTGCTGCAATCCGTGAAAAAGATCCGATTCATCACCGGCAACGTCCTCAATACTAGTAAACAGGTCACGAAATGGATCTTCTTCATCATGAGGCCTGTCTAGATTGAGGGTTCCCAGAGCTTGAGCTTCCCAAATCACCGCTGCAGAAAATACAGTAAAAGTAGGCGAATCCTTGATCGCTGCTGCCCCAAATGACTCGCTTGGAGCGTTCCCCTCGGCTCGGAGGGGTTCGAGAGGCTCTTCGATGGTAACCCATGCCGGTTGACTCCGTTGAGAGGAGTCTTCAACATCCGATAGTTCGGGGACTATACCTGAATCTTTCTCCGATATATCTTCAGTTTGAGGCGGAGCCTCATAGAACATCATCGATCCAGCCAGTGATGAGGCATCGGTGGCTCTCTTCGTTCGGACCGCCAGCACGGACTCATTGTCTTCTTCTTCTTCTTCTTCTTTATCTTCATCCCTTAGACGCAAAATAGATTCCACGGTCAAAGGAATGCAATTCTTGCTCGGCTTACGAGCCATCCTCTTCTTCAGTTTTGGATATTCGGGAACCGAGGCTCTCTTCCTTTTATTTTCCTTCACCGGCTTTGGGACAGAGGTCAAAACGTCCCCCTCATTGGACAGAGGCCTCAAGACTGCGTCTTTACCCAAACCTTCATATAGGAAACCTTATAAAAACTATTTTGAGAAACGCCTCATTCAGATCATTAGAGTCTGAGAAATGAGCTTACCGTGATTTTTGTCCTCCCACCGACCCTTTGACAAATCACGCCACGAGTGCTCTGCGTATGTGGAGGTCGAAACAAGAGCCTATACCCAGTTCTTAAGATCGGGAACTGCTTCGGGCATCTAGGGAGCCGCTACATCACAAAAGGAGGAGTGTCGATAAGAGAATAAATGGAAGAACAAAATAGAAGCTACAGTAAGATCACACTTACGTTTCATATTCCACTCCTCGGGAAAGGGCATCTTTTCAGTCGGGATCAGGTCTGAAGTCCTTAATCGAACGAACCTGCCCATCCAACCCCGGTCCCTGTCCTCGTCAATACTCGAGAACATAGCCTTGGTAGCCCGACGCTGAAGTTTTATTAACCCTCCTCGAAAAAGTTGGGGACGGTACAGCCGGATAAGATGATCGAGGGTCAACGACATCCCCTCGATTTTGCTCACAAAATATCAGATCGGGATAACGATCCGCCACAAAGAAGGATGGACCTGGCCTAGGGTTACTTGATATTGTCGACAGAAGTCAATAATGACGGAATCGAGGGGACCCAAAGTGAAAGGGTAAGTATATACGTTCAAAAACCCTTTCACGTAATAAGTGATATCTTCGTCAGGGGTAGGTATTATTACTTCTTTTTCACCCCAATTGCAATCCTTCTTTAACAGATCGAGGTGCTTCTCGATTATCGAACACATGTACCTCGATACCGGCTCATACCGGCCAGGGACCGATGAACCTTTATCAACTTTAAAATTTGAAGTAAAGACGCACGCCCCAGGAACACACTCCTCAGGCCGTGGTTCTGCCGGTGCCTCATCGGCGACACACTATAAAGATGAAGCCTTCTCTTTCTGAGGAATGGTTTTCGATGTTTTTGCCATTTTTGAATTCAAAAGTAAGGAATAAAAGAAAGTGAGAGAGATTTGGTAGAATTGAAGAGGGGTTATTTCGGAAAGAAATCACAGCTTTACTGGTAAGTTGGAGAGTACGAAGAAGAACTTGAGAAATTTTGAAAGATAGAAGATGTAAAAATGGTAAAAGATAAAAGTAAGGGTTATGTATAGGTTCAAACGATGGTGGTTCAGTATCAGCAGTGGCCGACCACCGTCTGACATGCATTAAATGCCTTGAAAGTCTAAACCGACGGGATAGCTACCAGATGCGTCATGGTCGAACCCGATGGAAATGACAAGATATAATCCGATCGAGCTGTTGAAAATCATATCGTTTCTCGCCATATTCTTTCTAGGAAATGAGGGGACTATCTGTATACGGTCGAAATAGATTTCAGCCTTGGCATGTCCGATATGGTTCGAAGGGTGATGTATCGAAGTAACATCCCGAAGGGGGGACGAACTAACCTCGAACCCGAGGAGGCCGATCCGTGTCGAGATCGATACCATAATCGAACTCGAACAAGAATCGAACCATGGCGTAGGGTAGACATATCATGCTGATAATCCAAAGACCAACCAACACTGGCCTGGGATCAATTCGAGGGCTCAAACCAGGATCGGGCTCGAACCAAGATCACAAGTTCGAGCTAAAATCAGGCTCGAACAAAAATCGAGGATTCTAAGCGAGATCGAGCTCGCAGACAAAAGCCGTTGCAGTCCCACTAGAGGGAAGCTTCGCAGAAATTATGGAAAAGCTGACTTATCATGGGTCTCCCACTGAATGTTTATTTTATTATGCTTCGAGCCGAATCCCTCCACTATAAAGGGCTTGTTTATCATTTCTGTAGACAGGTTCTTCTGAGACTTACATTGTAATAAAAGTATTATATTCCTCTACGGTAAAGCATCGCTCTTCCACTTTCTTAGATGAATTCTATTTGTCGAATCCTAAGGTTCACTGTTCTTGATAACCTTGTCTAGATTGCATTCTCTCCAATCTACATTTACATTTTATTTATCCTTGCATTTTGTATCAAGTTACACCACATATCCTTGGAACTGCGTATAAATTCAACTCTATCCATTTTTCGGATAAACAAGATTGAAGTTGCTTAGATTTTCGGAACATTTAGAGTTAAGGAAGCTCAAGTAAGGTATCTTGGCTAAACTCTTCTCTTAAAATTTAACCCCACAATATCCATGTAAGTCCCGAGTTGCTTCTTGTGAATCGATTACCCGGATACGCTAGTGTCAAAAGACATTCGTGATCAATATATAATTCAAATGCTCTTGTTATGTTGTACTACTATTTGAGAATGTGTTCAAATTAGGGCTTTCATATCTAAATGCCTTGACCTCAAGTTGTGTTTCAAAGGAAAGCTAATGAAATCTTGTGTAAGAAATCGTAATGTGCCTAAAACTCCTATTTGCTCAAATGTGTGCTTAGATGTCTTGAATAGAAATGTCTTGTTGTTGGAAAGTCCTTGATGATGGTTGAGAGTAAAAAGGCGTGCATGAAATACGAATCACGTAATGTGAAATGTGAAATATGAAACATGGCAAATGTGCCAAGAGAAATAATACAATTGTGACCATTAGTGCCAATGAAATTAAGAGATGTGCAAGAAATATGAAACG
>AWOL01S0011820.1:6324-35022 GCA_000715115.1 Nicotiana otophora
ACTCCTTACAATATTTTGGTAGCATGTCATACTGAATTCTCACCCATTCTGTTCGAACACCACCAGAAGCTTCATCATCAATATCCAATCGCACCTTTTTAGGTAGTTCGGCCAACAAATCGACAAGAACTTTTACTCTTGCGCAACTCGGCCTAGTTTTATTTGTAGTTGCCGCGTCAAGACACACTGGCCTTCCCATAGCTGTAGCCAAAGAAAACAGAGTTTCCTTTACAAAAAAGGTAGGCAGCAGTCCAGGAAAAGAAATCCACGCCATCGCCATCGGAGTTTCTTCACCCGCCTTAAATTTTGCATCGTAGATAAGAGTACGCAATTGGTATTCGTACCCATCTTTGGCTTTGATGTAGTACGTACTCTTCGATGTGAAATCAAGGAAATCTTGCCATAAAGTTAATCTAATTAACACATGACGATCTCTAAGGAATCCGGTATTAGACTCACCTGTGATACCACATTGAGTGGGAATTATTCGGCGAAGCTCGTGAATCTCCGGAGAACCATATGACAGCTTGCCAATGATAGTATATTGGAGGCCTTCAATCACGTTCATTCTATGTACTTCTGCCTATGTGAATTTAACCACTGGTTGGCCATTCAAATACACTGCTCGTCGCAATGGAATGGGTTGAATTGAAGCTGCAGCAGTAGCCATCGCTGGAGGATTTAAAGAATTTGGTTTCAAATTCTTCGAGTAATATAGAGGAGCTGGGTTGGAGTTAGTTGTTGTATGTTGTTGTGCAACGCTGGGGGAGGGCAGACCAGCCGGAAAAGCTGGTTGGTCACCAGCCATGGTGGCCATTGAAGCCTAAAGCTCCAGCTTTGTCCGCGAAGTCACTGTTCACGGTACTATTTGGCACTGTTCACTGCTACAGTGACGGCAGACACTTTTTCTCCAGCTAGGGTTATTGATCCATCCTTCATTACAGTATTTTCATCTTTTATTCCTACATTTTATTAATTATGTATGCACCTATGATTTTAATGTTTAAATTTCTTTACTTAATAAAATTTATTTTTTTGAATATAATAAAATGAATAATTAATGTGATAGTTCATCGTTGGCTTGTCTAATAATACATTGAGTGCCATCAGGGCCTATAGTGGGTTTTGGGTCATGACAAAATATAATGGATTCCTTATGAAACTATTGATGTGCTAGATTCAATGATAACTATACCTAACTCATGATCACATGTTTATGTTTGTTATTCTTGCAATACTTGGGTTCCACACTTACGTTGTATATCATGTTTGGATTTTGTTGAGATACTTAAACAATAGGGTTCTTGGAGTTTATTGAATTATTTATTGGTACAAGAGTTGTGATTGATGTTCACGGGGCGTCTTTGCTTAACCAATCTTTTTGATGTTATTCATGCTTCCTACCTTGCTTGTTGTTGATATATATGTACCTGGTGAGGAAGAGTGTAAAGTACAAAGGGTGATGTCATTCCATTACAAATATATTATCATGTGAGGAAGAGTGTAAAATACAAAGGGTGATGCCGTGCCACTTCATATATATTATTATGCACGAAGGATACTGTCGTGCCATTATTTTACATTATTACGTGATGAAGAAAGTAAAAATATGAAGCGTGATGTCGTGCAATTATATTTTTATTATAATGTGAGTATGAGAGTTCTTGGCGTGAGGGGTATTTCCATGCAGGCGAGGACGGGAGACCTGCATTATATTGTGTTATCTTTCCCTTGCGTGCATATTTATGCCTTTACCCTGAGTTGCTATTGTTGTGCCTATGTTTCTATGTTGCTTGTTGTTATCATGTCTTTGCCTTCTACCTTATTTTTTGTTGTTCTATCCATGCCTTCTATCTATTTATTTTGTCACATTCATGCTTTCTTTCTTGTTGGCTATATTTACATCTATGTATCCGCTCAATTGCCGATTTTCTTTATCTAAACCTTCTACCTTGTTTCTTATGAAAATATATCTTCTCCTACCTTATTTTCCATCGTTACTTATGTGCCTCCTACCTTGTCTGTTTCTATTATTCATATGCTTCTGCCTTATTTGCTATTGTCGCCTATGTACCTTCTACTTCATTGTTAAAGTTGTTGGTATTTCTTCTACATGGTTGGCATTGTTATACATATGCTTGGTTAGTATGAGATAGATGCACGAAGGGTGTGGCTGTGCTAACTAATTTGACATACATGCATACATTTAGTGAGGAAGAGGTAAATGAAGGAAGGGTGTTACCGTGCCATTTGATTTGATTTCTTGAACACATTCCTCATAGGGCGAAGATTCGTGGGATTTCTATATTGTTTTGTTGGTTATTGCTTTAACCTCTTTACTTGAGCTGTTAGAAAAGGATTGGTTGTGATTTTGAGAAAACTAACTGTGATTTCTTTTGTTTAATCATTTACTACTTCTCGTAATTGTTCTTGTAATCTACTTGGTTATTTCTGGTGTTGTTTCTACTGCTAATTTAACTTCACAAGTTATATAAGTGAGTATCTTTTGACTTAAAAACCTTGTCACTACTTCACTTAGATTAGTCAAGATACTTACTGAGTACATGGGGTCGGTTGTACTCATACTATACTTCTGCACCTTGCGTGCAGATATTCGACGAAGAGCGGTATCACGACCCCAATTTTCCTCCGTAGGATGTCGTGACGGAACCTAGTCTCTAGGATTAGGTAAGCCTAACAACATGCAGAATATAACTGAAATAACAATTAAAGCTTCAAAATCCAACAACTAGTATAAAGAAGATCTCCACAACTCAGTATGTACAAAATTGCCCAAAACCCGGCGAAATACAAGTCACAAACTCTATGAAGTAATACCAATCATCTCTATACATTAGTGTCTAATAAAGGATATGGAAATAAATAATCTAGGAAGAGGGGGACTCCGGGGTCTGTGGACGCTGGCAGGTATACCTTGAAGTCTCCACGCACGGATTCAAATCACTGAAGCCTGGACTGGTAGGAGGTACCTGGATCTGCATAAAAAGACGTGCAGAAGCGTAGCATGAGTACCCCACAACGGTACCCATTAAGTGTCAAGCCTAATCTTGGTAGAGTAGTGACGAGGTCAGGTCAAGGCCCTACTAGAATAAATAAAAAGACTGAACAAGTGTAAGGCAATGTAATAATGACAACAATGAAATTGAAAAACAAATAGCAAATCAAGAGTAGCTACATGGAACTAAACAATAAGTGCAATACGGAGAAATAAATAATAATATGCAAAGGAAACAACAACCAAAGAAAAGTACAACAACGGAAAGATGCCAATAAGAGTCATTACCGAGGTACTGCCTTGTAGTCTCAAATCACAAGAATAAGTCACAATCTTTCGTTACATCACCGCGAGAGCCTTTACATTTAGTTTTGAAAATCATTTTTCTGAAATAGCATCTCGCGTTTTAGCCCACCTTATCACACCGCATGACTTCTAGTAGTTCCCCTACTAGCCACGCGTATCAAGACCACCTTATCTCACCGCATATGATTCAACCCCAAAACCTTATACCACTGCATGCGTATCAATATCACAACGTACCACAAATCGCACCTCAAGTGCCCAATGTCACAACTTGCCATAGAAACCAAACAATAATAGTATTTTCACAGTAATGAGCCCATGGCTCAACCATAACATACAAAAGAGTCTCAACAATAACAACCGAAATGAACAACTCAACAGAAAGGTATTTTACAACTTAACACTTTGCCTTAATGTGAATCACGACCTTTATATCTCAATAACAATTTCAACAACAAGATATTCCACAATTTAACAACTTCAAGTAAGGAGTTCAACGATCAAATAATGAATACGGGATAAAGGAACAAGAACTTAAATTAAACATATAGGGCAATTAGCATGTAAGAGAATAATACAAGTAGACATGTGAAAATGGACTACAAATGATGACTATAACATGTTAAGGTAACTCATTTACGGCCTAAAGAAATTTACATAGCTAAAATTAGAAATTTTCACATTCAGCCCTTGTATACACTCGTCAGCTTGCGTACACGACTTTCACATGCCACAATTATCACAACCAACATAAATCCTATAGGGTAATTTCTCCCACATAAGGTTAGGCAAGTCACTCACCTCAAATCACGCTATATCAATCTACTAGTAGGCCTTTTACTCGATTATCCAACTCCGAACGGCTCGAATCTAGCCAAAACAACTTTATACTATAAATATAAACAGTAGAAAATTAATTCAAATAATAAAGTTACGATTTTTGCAAAGAAATAAAAAGTCATCTCAAAACGTCAACATTGGCTCACATCTCGGAACCTAACCAAATTTACAAAATTCGAACACCTATTCGATAATGAGTCCAACCATACAAGAATTACTCAAATTTGACCTCAAATCGCCCTTCAAAACTCAAAAGTTTAGTCTAGGAAATTTCTACCATTTTCTCCAAAATTCCCAACTCACATCCCTAATTAGATGGAAAAAACAACAATAGATTCGTGTAATTTAACCAAAACCGAGTTAGAAATTCTTACCCCAATAATCTCTCTAAAACTAAAATCTACCTCACACCGAGCTCTCTAAGCCAACTTTCCGCGATTCACTGAAAGCCAACTTTCCGCGATCGTAGACCTTTTCTCCTGACCGCGTAGAGCAAATTTCCTCCAGTGCCAAACTATTCTTCGCGATAGCGTTAATCCACTCGCGATCGCATATACGGAAACCAGAAGCACCAGATTCAGCAATCTTCAAGGTTCTGAAATGCACCGAATATGATTCGAATTACACTCGAGGCACCCCGATACCTCAACCAAACATACCAAAACGTCCTCAAACATCATAAGAACACGCGTGAAGCAACAAATCACATCAAACGACAATAGAATCACAAATTGCGCATCGATTCAAACCTAAGGAACTTATGAACTTCTGAATTCCAAAACTAATGTCGATTCGTACCAAAACAACTCCGATCGACTTCAAATTTAACACATAAGTCATAATTGACATTACGAACCTATTCCAACTTCCCGAATCGGGATCCGACCCCAATATCAATTAAGTCAACTCTCGGTCAAACTTTCTAAACTTCCAAACCTTCAACTTTTCAACTTTCGCCAAATCACGCCAAAACGACCTACGAACCTTCAAATCAACATTCGGACATGCTCCTAAGTCCAAAATCACCATACATAGCTATTGGAACCGTCAAAACTCCATTCCGGCATCGTCTACACAAAAGTCAAACTTCAGTCAACTCTTTCAACTTAAAGCTTCAACTTAGGGACTATGCGTCCCATTTCACTCTGATACTCACCTGAAACCAAAGCCAAACACCCCGACAAGTCACATAATCACAATATAGCATAGAGGAGGCAATAAATAGGGGATCGGGGCTAAAACACCCAAAACAACCAACCGGGTCATTACATCATCCCTCTCTTAAAACAAATATTCATCCTCGAATGAGTATAGAGACATACCTAAAGTAGTGAAAAGATGAGGATAATGGCTACGCATATTATGCTCGATCTCCCAAGTCGCCTCCTCGGCGGTTGACCCCTCCACTGAACTTTCACTAAAGCAATATTTTTCGACCTCAACTTTTGAGCCTGCTTGTCCTAAATGTCCACCGCTCCTCAACATAAGATAAATCCTTGTCCAACTGGACTAAGCTGAAATCCAACACATGAGACGGATCACCGTGATACTTCCGAAGCATAGAAACATGGATTATAGGGTGAACTGCATCTAGACTAGGTGGTAGTGCGAGCTTGTAGGCCACCTCTCCAATCCTCTCAAGAATCTCAAAAGGTCCGATATACCTAGGGATCAACTTGCCCTTCTTCCCGAATCTCATAACACCATTCATGGGAGAAACCTGGAGCAAGACCCGCTCCCCATCTATGAATGCAACATCGCGAACCTTCCGATGCACATAACTCTTCTGTCTAGATTGGGCTGTGCGAAGCCGATCTTGAATCAATTTAATCTTTTTCAAAGCATCCTGAACCAAGTCTGTACCCAATAGCCTAGCCTCACCTAGATCAAACAAACCCACCAGAGACCGACACTGCCTCCCATATAAGGCCTCATACGAGCCATCTAAATGCTCGATTGGTAGCTGTTGTTATAGGCAAACTCCGCAAGTGGAAAGAACTGGTCCCAAGAACTCCCAAACTCCATTACACACACATGAAGCATATCCTCCAATATCTGGATAGTTCGCTTGGTCTGTCCGTCAGATTAAGGGTGAAATGTTGTACTCAACTCAACCTGCATTCCTTACTCACGCTATACAGCCATCCAGAATCACTATGTATACTGCGTACCCGGTCAGAGATGATGGGTACCATCATGCCATGAAGTTAGACAATCTCGCGAATATAGACTTTAGCCAGCTGCTCTAAAGAATAAGAAGTCACCACTGAAATGAAATGAGCTGACTTGGTCAACCTATCCACAATCACCTGTACTGTATCGAACTTCCTCTGAGTCCATAGGAGCCCAACAACAAAATCCATAGTAACCCGCTCCCATTTCCACTCTGGGATCTCTAGCCTCTGAAGCAATCCACCTAGTTGTTGATGCTCATACTTCACCTACTGGCAATTTAGGCATCAAGCTACATAATCCATTATGTTTTTCTTCATCCTCCTCCACCAATAATGCTGCCTCAAGTCCTGGTACATCTTAGCGGCACCCGGATGAATGGACTACCGTGAACTGTGAGCCTCCAAGAGAATCAACTCAAGGAAACCATCTACACTGGGCACACATAGCGTGCCCTACATCCGTAACACATCGTCATCCCCAATAGTGACCTCCTTGGCACCGTCATGCTGAACTGTGTCCTTGAGGACAAGCAGATGGGGGTTGTCATACTGACGCTCTCTGATATGATTATAAAGAGAAGACTGGGAAACCACATAAGCCAAAAGTCTACTCGGCTCCGAAGCATCCAATCAGACAAACTGGTTAGCCAAGGCCTGAAGATCCAATGCTAATGGCCTTTGCGCTGCCAGTAGATATGCTAAACTTCCCAAGCTCTCCGCCTTTCGACTCAAGGAATCAGGCACCACATTGGCCTTCCCGGGATGATATAGAATTGTGATATCATAGTCCTTAAGCAAATCTAACCATCTCCGCTGATGCAAGTTAAGGTCTTTTTGTTTGAGTAGATGCTGCAGACTCCAGTGGTCGGTATAAACCTCACAAGGGACATCGTACAAGTAGTGTCACCAAATCTTCAAGGCATGGATAATAGTTGCTAACTCAAGGTCGTGGACAACATAATTCTTCTCATGCACCTCTAACCGTCTAGATGCATAGGCAATCACCCTACCGTCCTGCATCAATTCCGCACCAAGGCCAATATGTGACGCATCATAATATACAGTATAAGACCCCGAACCTATAGGCAACACCAATACTGGGGTTGTAGTCAAAGTTGTCTTGAGCTTTTGAAATCTCTCCTCACGCTCCTCGGTCCACCTGAACGTAGCACCCTTCCAGATCAATTTGGTCATAGGTAAAGCAATAGATGAGAAACCCTCTATGAATCGACGGTAATACCCTGCCAAACCAAGAAAACTCTGGATCTCTGTAGCTGAAGATGGTCTGGGTCAACTTTGCGCTAATTCAATCTTCTTTGGGTCTACCTTAATCCCCTCACTCAACACTACATGACCCAAATATTCCACTGACTCAAGCCAAAATTCACGCTTTGAAAATTTTGCATATAAATTCTTTTCTCTCAAGGTCTGAAGCACGGTCCACAAGTGCTGCTCATGATCCTCCCGGTTCCGGGAGTACACCAGAATATCGTCAATAAATACAATAATGAATGAGTCAAGATAGGGTTGGAATACACTGTTCATCAAGTGCATGAATGTTGTTAGGGCGTTGGTTATCCCAAATGACAACACAAGGAACTCGTAATGACCATACCGAGTCCTGAAGGCAGTCTTCGGGATATCTGGCTCCTGAATATTCAGCTGATGATAGCCTAAATCCAAGTCAATCTTTGAGAACACTCTAGAACCCTATAGTTGATCAAATAGGTCATCAATGCATAGCAATGAATACATGTTCTTCACTGTAACTTTGTTAAACTGGCGATAATCAATACACATACGCATGGAACCATCATTCTTCTTTACAAACAAGACAGGAGCATCCCAAGGTGATACATTGGGCCGAATAAAACCCTTATCAAGAAACTATTGCAATTGTTCCTTTAACTCCTTCAACTCTATCGGGGCCATCCGATATGGTGAAATAAAAATAGGCTGAGTGCCCGGGAATAAATAAATACCAAAATTGATATCCATGTCGGGTGGCATGCCCGGAAAATCTGCAAGAAATACATCTGGAAATTCCCTCACTACCGGAACTGACTCAACTGTAGGAGTATCAACATTGACATCTCTCACAGATGCTAGATACACATCATATCCCTTTCCAACCATCCGTTGCGCCTTAAGGAAAGATACCACCTTTCTAGGAACATAATCTAAAGTACCTCTCCACTTTAACCGCGGAAAACTTGGCATAGCCAACATCACCATCTTAGAGTGACAATCAAGAATAGCATGATAGGGCAACAACCAGTATATACCCAAAATATCATCAAAACCTACCATACTGAGCAACAATAGGTCAGCTCAAGTCTCAAAACTACCAAGAACAACTAAACACGACTAATAAACAGGGTCAACAACAATGGAATCTCCCACAAAGCGTGGACACATAGATAATGGAACTCAAAGAATCACAGAATATACCAAAATATAGAACAAAGTAAGATGATACATAGGAATAAGTGAAGATTGTATCAAAGAGGACTGATGCATCTCTATGACAAACCGAAACAATACATGTGATAACCGAGTCGAATGCAATTGCCTCCGTCCTAGCAGGAACAACATAATATATGTCATGGCCTCCCCCTCTAGGGCGACCTCTACTTTCCCGACCTCTACCTCTAGCTGGTTGTGCAAGTGGAGTGGCAACTGGTACGGTAACCACGGCCTTAGAAGCTTGAGCACCCTGTGGAATATGTGGGGCCTGAGTAGTATGTGGAGGTGCACCTCTACTGAGTCTGGGGCAATCCCTCACCATATGACGAGTTTCACCACACTCAAAACAATCTCTCAAAGGATGTAGCTGCTGGGACTGGCTGAGGCCTTATCGGCTGGACTAAATACTTAAAGTACCCCGTGCAGGAGGTGCACTAGATAATGGCGGTGCATAATAGGGAACTTGAGGCCTAGGAATGGCTGGAATACCGTTGGAAGCTGGAAGTGGTGAATGAACAAGGTGGCTCACATAGCCCCTACCATAACAGGATACAATTGGGGTACGGGAACCACTATATATGCCAGAATCTCGAGGACTCTTGGACTTCTTCTCCTCTCTCTCTATCCTAGGCCCATATAAGCTCCAACTCTCGGGCTATGATGAATTTGATACCGGGGTTGAGCCCCTCGATAAATTAACGGACTCGCTCTCTAAAAGTAGCAACCAAGGCTGGTGCATGCTTGGACAAATCGTTGAACTGGACTGCATACTCTGATACGGTTATAGCATCTTGGTGCAACTACTCAAACTCTGCGTGTCATGCATCCTTAAGACTTTGGGGAACAAACTCCCTCATAAACATCTCTGAGAACTGATCCTGGGTGAGTGAAGCTACCTCGGCCAGTCTACCCAACTCATACGCTTGCCACAACTGATAAGACGCTCCCTTAAGCTGGAACGTAATGAAAGCAACCCTACTTGGCTCCACAATACCCATAGAACGAAGGATACGATGTCACTCCTCGATAAAACCCTAGCCATCCTCTGAAGCCAACCAGCTGAAAGTAGGATGGTGGTACTTCTTGTACCTCTCGAGCATGAGCTACTCCCCCTCAAACGTTACTGCCCTAACCTCGGGTTGAACTGGATAACCGTTTGCACTGGTATGACCTCTGGAACCTAGTCAAACTAGACCCGATGCTTTGGGTGCGAGCGGTGGGAGTCTTTGCTCCTCCCCCGGTCTGAGATGTGGTAGGAGCAAGTGGAAGCTTGAGCTAGAGTGCCAAACATGCTCAAAAGCTGGGCAATGGTCTCATGAAATGCATGGCTAGTAACAGGCATCTCAGGTGCTTCCTCTCCAACTGGATCTACTGGTGGCTCCTCTGTAGCATCTCAGGCCGGTGCTCTGGTTGCAGCACGTGCCCGTCCTTAGACTCTGCCCCGACCCCTGCTTCTCGCGGCTCTAGTAGGGGCCGCAGATATCTGATCATCGGATCCAGTTGTGCGTTTCCTTACCATCTGTGAGAGAATAGAAAGTAAGAGATTTAAAATTTTGAAGTCAAAAAATTGGCACGATAAAAACTCAAAGAAGTGAAACTTTTCCTAACAGTTCTATAGCCTCCCAAAGATAAGAACAGACGTCTCTTTACCGATCCGCAAGACTCTGCTAAACTTGCTTGTGACCCATAACACCTATGAACCTAGAGCTCTGATACCAACTTGTCCAACCCTAATTTTCCTCCGAAGGATGTCTTGATGGCACCTAGTCTCTAAAACTAGATAAGCCTAACAATATGCAGAATATAACTGAAATAACAATTAAAGCCTCAAAATCCAACAGCTAGTATAAAGAAGATCTCCACAATTCAGTATATGCATAATTACCCAAAACCCGACGAAATACAAGTCACAAGTTCTATGAATTAATGTCGATCATCTCTATACATTAGTGTCTAATAAAGGATAAGGAAATAAATAATCTAGGTAGAGGGGGACTCCGAGGTCTGCGGACACTAGCAGGTATACCTTTGAAGTCTCCACGCACGGATTCAAATCACTGATGCCTGGACTAGTAGGAAGTGCCTGGATCCGCACAAGAAGATGTGCAAAAGCGTAGCATTAATACACCACAACGGTACCAGTAAGTTTCAAGCCTAACCTCGGTAGAGTAGTGACGAGGTCAGGTCAAGGCCCTACTGGAATAAATAAAAAAACTGAACAAGTGTAAGGCAGTGTAATAATGACAGCAATTAAATTGAACAACAAATAGCATATCAAGATTAGCTTCACGGAACTAAACAATTAGTGCAGCACGGAGAAACAAATAAAAATATGCTAAGGAATTAACAACCAAAGACAAGTCCAACAACGGAGAGATGCCATTAAGAGTTGCTACCGAGGTACCGTCTCGTAGTCTCAAATCACAAGAATAAGTCACAACCTTTCCTTATATCACCGTGGGAGCCTTTACATTTATTTTTGAAAATTATTTTCCCGAAATAGCATCCCGAGTTTTAGCCCACCTTATCACACTGCATGACTTCTAATAGTTCCCCTACTAGCCACGCGTATCAAGCCCACCTTATCTCGCTGCATGCATTTTAACCTCAAACCCTTATACCACCGCATGCGTATCAATATCACAATGTACCACAAATTAAACCTCAAGTGCCCAATATCACAACTTGCTAGAGAAACCACACAATAACAGTATTTTCACAGTAAAGAGCCCATGGCTCAAGCACAATGTACCCAAGAGTCTCAACAATAACAACCGGAATGAACAACTCAACAGAATGGTATTTCACAACTTAACACTTTGCCTCAATGTGAATCACGGCCTTTATATCTCAATATCAATTTCAACAACAAGATATTCCACAATTTAACCTCTTCAAGTAAGGAGTTCAATGATCAAATAATGAATGTGGGATAAATGAAATAAGAACTTCAATTAAACATGTAGGGAAATTAGCATGTATGAGAATAAGACAAGTAGACATGTGAAAATAGACTAGAAATGATAACTATAACTTGTTAAGGGAACTCATTTACTGCATGAAAGGAATCTACATAGCTAAAACCAGAAATTTTCATATTTAGCCCGTGTACTCACTCGTCATCTTGCGTATATGGCTTTCACATGCCACAATTATCACAACTAACATACATCCTAAGGGGTAATTTTCCTCACACAAGGTTAGGCAAGTCACTTACCTCAAATCACGCTAACTCAATCCACTAGTTGGCCTTTCCCTCGATTATCCAACTCTGAATGGCTCGAATCTAGCCAAAACAACTTCATAACATAAATATAAACAATAGGAAACTAATTGGAATAATAAAGTTATGATCTTTGCAAAGAAATAAAAAGTCAACTCAAAAAGTCAACTTGGGCTCGCGTCTCGTAACCCGACCAAATTTATAAAATTCGAACATCCATTCGATAACGAGTACAACTATACAAGAATTACTCTAATTCGACCGTGAATCGTCTTTCAAAACTCAAAACTTTAGTCTCGCCGGTTTCTACTATTTTTCCCCAAATTTACAACTCAAATCCCTAAGTAGATGATAAAATAGATTCGTGTAATTTAAAAAAAACCGAGTTAGGAATTCTTACCCCAATAATCTCTCTGAAACTCTCCTGAAAATTTGCCTCACATCGAGCTCTCTAAGTCCAAATTATGAAATATGAGATAGAACCCTCGTTTTGAAATCTAAGTTCTGCTGCCGGAGATTTACACATCGTGATTGCGGAAATACCTTCATGGTCGCGTAACACAAATTCTGCCCAGCTCTAAATTACATTTTGCGATCGCGTGAAACCAATCGCGAGTGCGATGAACTAGTTGCCTCTCCTTCGCCACCGCATCCCAGGCCACGCGATCGCATAATACAAATTTCCCCCAGTGCCAATCTACTATTTGCGAACGCGTTAATCCACTCGCGATTGCGTATATGGAAACCGGAAGCACCAGATTCAGCAATCTTCAAGGTTCTGAAATGTGCCGAACATGATCCGAATTACACCCGAGCCCCCGAGCCCCCCCTCCCTACCCCCACCCACCTCAACCAAATATACCAACAAGTCCTAAAACATCATACGAACACGCTCGAAGCGTCAAATCACATCAAATGACACTAGAATCATGAATCGTGCATCGATTCAAGCCTAAGGAACTTATGAACTTCCGAATTTCAAAATTAATGTTGATTCATACCAAAACAACTCCGATCAACTTCAAATTTTGTGCAGAAGTCATAATTGGCATTACAGACATATACCAACTTCGAGAATCGCGATCCAACCTCGATATCAATAAAGTCAAATCTCGATCAAACTTTCCAAACTTCTGAATCTTCAACTTTCCTACTTTTGCCAAATCATGCTGAAACGACCTACGGACCTCCAAATCAACATCCGGACTAGCTCCTAAGTCCAAAATCACCATACGGAGCTATTGGAACCGTCGAAACTCTATTTTGGAGCCGTCTACACAAAAGTAAAACTATGGTCAATTCTTTCAACTTAAAGCTTCAATTTAGGGACTATGTGTCCCATTTAATTCCAAAACTCACCTGAAACCAAAACCAAATACCCCGGCAAGTCACATAATCATAATATAGCATAGAGGAGGCAATAAATAGGGGATCAGGGCTAAAGTACTCAAAACGACTAGCCGGGTCATTACAAGCGGTTGTGGAGTTAAAGAGCTTAACATTGAAGACGTACCGGTTCTCTAGATACAAGATACTAATTGTTAGTGGTAGTTTAGGATTTTAATTATATTTGTGTAAAACTTGAAGCATATAACGTATTTATTATTCATATCAGTTTGTACTCTTATTTATAGTCCCTCGTGACTTGTGCTACCAGTCCTTGGGATAGTTGTATTAACTCTTTTGACTATTTCATTTATTATCTCTATTGATTTTTTATCATTGTAGCGACTTATATTATTGGGCTTACCTAGCGGGTTGAGCTAGATGCCATCACGACTTAAAGGGATTTTGGGCCGTGACACAATTCTTTTCCAATCATATATTTTCTGACCAATCAGTTTCTGTCGAAAATATTTAATTTTCTATCGATTTGGTGGTTAATTGTTGTTTTCTTGTAGTGGTACTTCATTGGCTAGCGCATAAGACAAAGTCCGAAGGGAATCTTTATGGATATTCTTGGAGACTAAAAGTGTGTTTGTAGCTTACACTAGGGTTATTAGGGACATATATAATAGAGCTAAGATCCGGTTAAGGACAGTAGGAGGAGATTCGAAATACTTTTCAATTGTGATAGGTTTGCAGTAGGGATCAATTCTTTACCCGTTTTTATTTTCCTTGTCGATGGACGCACTGACACACCACATTCAAGGGGGTGTGCCGTGATGTATGTCATTGCAGATGACATAGTTCTGATTAATGAGACTTATATATTGTTAACAAGAGGCTAGATGTTTGGAGATAGACCTTCGAGTTTAAAGGTTTCAAGTTAAGTGGGACAAGATAAAATACTTAGAGTGAAAAATTAGAGATGTTGCCCAGGAAGCAGACATGGACATGTGGTTTGATACACAAGTCATCCCCAAGAGAAGAAGTTTCAAGTACCTTGGATCAAAAACCCAAAAAGAGGAGATTGATAAGGATGTCATACATTGTATCGAAGTACGGTAGATGAAATGGAGGCTCGCGTATGGTGTCTTGTGTGATAAGAATGTTTCACTAAAACTTAAAGATAAGTTTAGATCGATTATATTATATGGGACAGAATATTGACCAATTAGGAACTCCCATGTCACGATCCAAATTGTAGGGCCGCGACGGGCACCCGGTAACTAACTCAACTAAGTACCAATGTAACGTATCCTTCTTATCATACTATTATGGGTAAATAAATCAGAAAGGCCGTCATGAGATAACTATAATTAAACATAAGATAATACTCGACATGGGATGACCCAACATGATATAGAAGCTTATGCATGCAACATACGGGTCAATAAGGCCGACACGATCATTTGTATACTCAAAACATAGGTCGAGAAGGCCATACAAGTATCCATATACATGACATCTGTCTATAAGCCTCTACAAATACATAAATGTCATAAAGTTCGAGATATGGCCCCTCCATACCAATCAATACATGTCCAAATCATACTGACCAGTTAGGCAACTCCGGATCAAGTGGAGTGCACCAACACCTTCCGCTGAGCTGATGGCCTAATAGGAGGATTCTCAACCTGTCTATCGGGACCTGGGGGCATGAAACGCAACGTCCTCGGGAAAAAGGAACGTCATTACAAATAAAGAACCGAGTATGTAAGGCATGGTAGTAGTATATAAAAGACCTGAAAGAAACATGGAGTAAAGAAGTCAACCTGTAATTCTGAATAGCTTTGTGAATGATGAAAAATTTATAATGTCATGCATGTGCGTATAAATGTCATACCATGCATAGGTATATATGTACATAACATCATCAAGCCTCTAAGGGAATCCCATCATATCATCCCAGCCACTGTGAGCGAAATAATCAACGTATACTAGTTGATCAGGTGGTGGAGAGTATAAAATGCCATAACCTTTTCCCATGTCCCACATACATATAATATACGCATATATAATGCCATCTGGTCATGGGTCAATATACATGCATAAATGAATGCAATGGATAAAGAAGTAAGTCAATAAGATCTCTCGGAATGTCATAAGATCAATATGCCTTCGGTTAATATCATGAAATAAACTTTATCAACTTACGTATTTTCTGAGACCCATGAATAGACGATAGAATAATAGGACACATGGGGAATCAAGAACATAAGCACCCCTAGTACTTCTAAGAATAGAATCATTTGTGAAAGTTGCATGCTTGCTCGTTTTGTTGCATCATAAGGATCATGCCAAAAGAAAATAAGGTATCCTTAACACACCTTTTCAATCTTCTCTCCAATCTTCAACCAAGCTCAATATGATCTTCTTATGTCTATAATGAGTAACCCGGTATCGTCGTCATCATATAAGCATTATAACTCTCATATTTCAAAACCCATATTCTACAAGAAAACGGACAGCACCTCCCATATTTTTACTACATTACATAAGTTAATAAAAGTCACCAAACAGCCCAAATAACAACAACATTATTCACAATAAGTTCGCTTATTACTTCAACAACCATTTTGAGCGGCAGGCTCGATTTATAATTAACAAAATATAATTTAATCCAATTCCTTTTTCATGAATCTACCTACAACTTATATAACATCATACTTATGCTTACCATCTCATTTTCATCCCAAAACATCATAAGATTAATCTTCAAAAATAGTCCACACGCCTAGCACCTTAACCTTTATCGTGAACCTCTTGTTTTCCAAGTTATCTTCTTCAATCCACTGAATAAGCACATAGATAAGATTAACAATAGCAGACACAACATAATCAAACTATTTATAATGATTTTCAGCCACAACAAACCATATATATAGCCTCAAAACAGCCCACAAAAAAAAATAACAAATCCTTATTCCATGTCAATTACTATCTTGCAGGGTTTAAATCAAATAACTCAAAAAACATATGATTAACCTTAAGCACAACCAAGAACATGATTTGCATACCTTAGGAAGTAGACACAACTTGAAATCCCCAGCTGGTGTAGCTCACAACAACCCTCCGTCACACCATAACACTCTAGAGACTCTCTTCTTCACTTAGGTTAACTTTGATGTTTGATTATGGTATATTTCTTTGGAATTTGTTTGGAGCCTTTGGGGAACTGTTTGGGAGGGTTTGGAGAGTGTGCGGCTGGAAGGAGGATGAAAAATGAGCAAAGATCATCCCCAAAACGAGATAAGAATAAGTGAAGGTTGGGCTCCGACCAAGTGGGTCCTATAGGGGCTTCCTACGCAGTCTCGCAAAAACGCAAATATCTTTCTACCCCGATGTCGTGTTGACGGACAGTTTGCAGAGTTAGAAACTAGATACATGGGGCTTGAATCCCATATAAATTTCTCCCTATAAATCTCAATATATTTGTAGAAAACGGCCTCGCAACCTAGCCTATAAACCTGCCAGTTACTCCGAAGTGCGACGACGTGACTTGGCGACCCTACTTTAAAACTCCATATTTCTCTACCCCGATATCGTATGAATAATTGGTTTGGACAATTGGAAACTAGGTTCAAATATCTTAATTTTTGTATGATATATGTCCCAAAATGATATCATAAAGCTTACAAATTAATTTCTCAAAATGGCTAATTACAAGGTAAATCTTAGCTCGTTTTTTTCTGCAACTTAATTCCGATTTTTCCCAAAATTTATATTTCATATACAAACATCATATATAGTCATATCATGACTTTAAACCCATTTAAATCATGATTAACAAGTCTTCTATTCATCATAACTTACTTAAGACTTCGTTAAACCTTTCTTATCCTTGTAGAACGATTTCGTCCTTTTTGAGCTTACATTAGATAATCCGATAATGACAGTGACATCTGAAGTACAGGGTGTAACAACATGTCCCGTTAGAAACATTTGTTCCCGAAGGATAACTCTTAAAGGCTTGCAAAAATGGGATTTAACATCATTAAATCACTTTATATACTTTCAAAGAGGATTTCATTTTCAAGCTTACATCAATTGACTTACGACGTACTTTCACGTACAAAAACATGGGGTATAACATCATTCCCCCCTTTGGAACATTTGTCCTCAAATGTTGACTGATGCGCTTATCATTCTCATAACCTATGGCTCTTATGAATACTTTAATTTTGTCCTTTGCCATCTAGGCAACTGTTCTATGAATAAATCCAAAGGACGGGGCATTCCTGCCTTTAGGCCTCATTTCACGCCACAACTCGTGGTCAGAATTCTTCCAATCTCGTAACTATTGATGCCTTCTATCATGCAATCTGTATGACTTTGTCCTTGTATGTGCGCCTGTGCGACTCTTCTCTCATTTTCCTCTATCTGTTAGCCAATCTCTAGGCCTCACTTTGTGAACATATACAGGACTACGACAAGTTGTCCCTCTGGGCATCTATAGGTATACTGAAGTTCTTCGCTTGGTACTTTGTTGAATGTACCACTATTTCTATATTTTGTTTCCTAGCCTTGTTTATATGTCCTTATGGCATTAGTGCATCTAGGTAGGTCATAGTGTACTATAACACTTACTTTGATTTATTATTACCGAGGTCTGCTACCCAACTCCAGGTTACTCTCTCACAGTTTATCCCATATGTATAAATCTAAGTCCTTTAGTTCTTCCTTATTAATGTTCATCTAAATAATGGCATCATAACCTCCTCTTATACTTTGGAATTTTTATCCATCTATTGCTGATTCACCTTAATGTTGATCTATATCTACCACTAGTAACTTGAAACCTCTTACGTAATACATTGTCACTGGGGCTCACGTCTCATCGGGGAACATCTGAAGTGATTTTCCTGATCCACTTAGGGGTGATACTATACTTCAATAATCATATTTCATAGAATCCCGACGTGATTCATCATATATGGGTATTCTAATCCCATGCAATTCATGAAATCCCTTTTCTTAAAATCTTTACTCATTCAAAAGCCTAAACGTCATCCTCTTATCTATCACCATTACACTCTTATTCTACTACCAGGACAACATTTCATCTCTTCTAATTTCTCATATTCTTAGACTTCTCTGAGTTCCTTTAGACTCTACCGAGCTTCCTATAAATAATGGAAACCATCAACTCTCTTGTTTTGATAGGCTTAATCTCGAGGCCTTACTTGTTCTCGTCACCTTCTCACTCACATTTTCATAACCTTACTCTTGTCTACCTAAAACCTTATCGCTCTATCATACTTTAGCTTATGACCTACACATATCTATTTATACTACTTGCAATCTTTCTTTAAATGGCTAGCACACTTTCGTGCCTTGTCAGTTGTCTTTAAATGTAAGCAATTACATTTTTTGGTCTTTCTGCCACTTGTTGCATGAATACTTGGCTTATCTTGTTGCCCATGAATATTGGAATTTCCTGTAACTCATATGATCTCAAATATCACCTTTGATTTTTAATTCCCGTTCATTAGCCATGATAGTTCCACTTTCTTATGGAGTTTATACAATATTGTAGTGATGTTGTTACAAGACCATTTCTTCTTTATGTCACTATGCTTAAGTTGAAGCCTTCTTCCTTATTTCCTCAGCTAGTCTTTCTTTGCAGTATTTAAGGGAGACCCTTTGACTCCTATAAAGCTGCAATCTTATTACATCGTATACCTGAAAGAATTTTTGATGTTCTTACTCTCCTATAATTATCCTTAGTTATTTACCTCCGCGCCCTTGTGCATGTAGGGTTGCTTCTGAACTGAAATTTTTGACTGTCTTCTCAGTGGCACCGTCTATTATTTTGGTAACACTTATACGGTACCTTTAACAACCCAACTCATATATGAATATTTCTCAAGGATCACGATGTCATCATATTTGTGAGATTGAATTCCCTATGTTGGGTTTCACTATATTTATCTTGCACAAGCTACTGATTTATCTGTATCTTCTTGTGTAGCCATAACTAGACTCTTCGTGAATCAACTAAAACTACCCGTTGCTCTATTCTCATATCTATATTTTGCATAACCCCTCTTGGGTTATGTCCTTTGTCTTAACTTACCTCTCATACTGGCTCCTTATGTATCGAGTGTTCATTCCCACCTATTTATCAGTATCATCTGGTGTGGAACCCTTACTGCCTCTCCCCGACGTCATGCTTGCATAATGTTATGGAGTCGTATCATATCGGTAGGATCTGAATAAATGCAATCTCATTCCTTTCACCTTTTTACCGCATTTTTGCTTTACTATTTCATAGTTACCTCTTTATCTTTGGCTTCTTTTCACATCTTTACTGACATCCTACCCACCTTGCGGTGACCCTTCTGTACCAGGGATAACTAAAATTCTTACGCACGAGGGTGATACCTAGTGTAACTGGCACACTTAGTCCCTTAAGCCTAACTTTGCTCACAGTACTTGCTTTAGGGAAGCGTCTTCCTGAATGACCTTTAAAGGTTATTCTTCTGTTGTCCATTCTATTATCGCCGGAACGTGATCTCTAAAATTCTCATGATACCGGCTATTGTCATATCATTCGGTCCCTAATTCATATTCAAATTATCTTGTTCACCAGCTCATACTAATTTCTATTACTCTGGGGTCTAATGTTTCCTTCTGGTAATTACGTTGGAGTCACCAACTTATTTATCGAAAGAAGGATATGACTTTATGGCTTATACTTTTCTATTGTTTCAAGGCATGTCTCATGTTGTCTTTTCCTTCACTTGACTATAGACTCTGTCATCATGTCATATTTTGATTTACTGTTATCACCCATATATCACATCTAACTCATGATGCTTCATTTACTTTCTTCTTATTCTACGGATAATATTTTTGTCTATCACTTTATTCTGAAAACTTCAACAAAATATTCTTTCACTTTTAGCTCCCCTTGCTTCATCGCACTAGCTCTTAAGAATTCCTAGCCTTCTCCCTTTTCTTTTCTTTTTTACTCGGGGTTGGAGTCATACTAAGGTAAATATTTATCCCTTCTAGGATTCCAATGCCTATCTTCTAAAATTTTTGAACATTCTAGTATCCATATATGACTGTACCATTCTAGAGTTCACCATTTGGGTGTCTCACAAGGATATCTATGACCACATTTACACTAGCTTCGGAAATGTTAGCTAATAATAACAATCCATCTACCATTTTTGGGTTACTCTAACCCCAGCTGAATCATGATATCCTATCCTTCTCTTAAACTATATCTGCTGGCTCCCATAGGGCATAACTAAGATGAGTGTGGCCAATTGTATATAACTCTATGATTGTTAAAAGTGTCACGACCCAAAATCCCACCACAGACGTCCTGATGGCACCTAGTCTCTAAGACTAGGTAAGCCGATTTCAATTACCTTTTGAAGCCATTTTTTTTAATTGAATAAGTAATCAAAACTAACAACGGAATAAATATGATATACAACCTCCCAAGACTGGTAGTACTGAGTCACGAAATCTAACTGAATACATGGAGTGATCACAAGGACCGAATATGCAATATTGTTTGATTACAAATTAACAGTACAATGAAATGAAAAGACCCCAAGGGACTGCGACGACCAAGCAGCTCTACCTTGAATCCTTACGATCCCGATGTAACTCTGCTCAAGTCCGATATCTCCAATACCTGGATCTGCACAAAAATGTGCAGAAGTGTAGTATGAGTACACCACGGTCGGTACCCAGTAAGTATCAAGACTAACCTCAATAGAGTAGAGACGAGGTACAATCAAGCCACTCACTAGTCTAATACCCTGTGAAATATAGCAGTATACAATAGTACTGGAAAATAACCTGCAATGATAACAACAACTCAACCAGTGATATAACAACAAGGCAACAAGAACATCATAATTATAGCTCAGGCGAATAAGGAACACAATTATAATCAATAAGTCAAGTCCTTCAAATATAAATCCTTCACATATTATTCTTTCGAATATACTTCTTTTGAATAATTATCTTTCGAATATACTTCTTTCAAATAAATATATTTTCAAGTAAAAGTCACCATGTGACACCTCATTTCAAATCATAAAACTTACGGGTCTCATCCCACTTTCATATTTTCCACGACACCTCGTGCCCATATTCCTATCACCATCACACGGACAACTCACGTGTCAATAATAAAATCATCATATTTTTCCCCGGCATCTCATGCCCATATTATTTTTATAACTGCACGGACAACTCACGTACCAAAATATCAATATATATAAGATCGGCAAGATCAATTTATTTTCAATAAAGTAAGGTTAAAATATTTAAATCAAGTAAGAAATCAACAAAAGGATAAGTTTATTTTAGAAATCGTTTGAGAGAGGAAAAATTATAATTCCTTTAAAATAAAGCATCAGATAAACTACTGATTTGGATATAAAATTTATTAAATTAAACATAATGGAATTTGTTTTTTTAAAACAACTCAATCATCAAAGACAAGTACAACCCAAAAATACAAATCCTCAAAGTCTCGTACAAAAATGTCAAGGTCAACACAATACATCAAGAAATACAAAACACTTAATATTAATTCAAATAATACATCACGAAAAACACAAGAATTTACAAATTACGGAAAAATAAAATAACCAAGGGCAAGTGCAAACATAGTCCCGAAGTAAGTGCTCAATAGGCGATCTCCCGAGGTACCGCCTCGTACTCCCAAAATACATATGCAACAACAATAATGCCCCCAGGCCATCACAAATAAATCCCCGACATAGCCCCCCTTGTCTCGCCATATGTGCAATAGTAAAGTAAATGCCCACCTTGTCTCTCCACACGTGCATAATAATGTTCCCACCTTGTCTCGCCACATGGCAAACCCACATATATATAAATAGCCCGCCTTGTCACACCGCATGTGCATAAATAAATAGTAATAATAGCACGGAAGAAACCTCGTGCAAACACCCAAACATAACTCTCACAATATAATGTGCTAATATCACATCTCATAAACTGCACTTCAAGTGCTCAAATATTACAACATAGCATAGATTGCACATCAAATGCTCAATTATTACAACTTATCACAGATTACACATCAAGTGCTCAAATATCACAACTTGCCACAAAAATCAACAAGACCTTATTTTCCACAATAAGGATCCCACGGCTCGACCATAATGTGCACAAAACAATCTTAACAAAATATCCGAAAGTGAACAACTCAACAAAATAATATTTCGCATAAAAATCAAGGTGACAATCACACCAATTATCATGTAAAAACAATTTCAACAAACAAGGATCTAGGCATGACAAATATAGGATTTAATGAGAGTCAATAATTTCCAATTTAATACATAAGGGCGCCAAAGGATTTTTAATCAATGAAATTTGCACATATAAATCAAGTATACTCGTCACCTCGCGTACATGGTTTTCAATTACACAAATTGCACATAAGACTCAATGCCTAAGGGGTAATTCCCCCACTTGAGGTTAAGCAAGACACTTACTTTTTAGAAGTTATGCTGATATTCCAAAATCGCCTTCTTGCTTGAATTGGCTTCCGGACAGCTCAAATATATTCAAATCAGTTGTATAACTTCATTAAAATTCATCGAAGAAAATTTCGGATAATAAAACGTCGACTTAGAAATTTATTCCAAAAAGTCAACAAAAGTCACTTTGGGGCCCGCCCCTCAGAACCCGACATAATTTTCATGAACACCGAACACCCATTCCGATACGAGTTCAACCATACCAATTTTATCAAATTCCAATAATAAATCGACCTCCAAACCTTAAATTTGTGGTTTATGAAGTTTCTATAATTGTTCCCAAATTTCCATCTCAAAGTACTAATTAAATGGTGAAATCAGTGATATATTCATGTATATTAACCAAATTCGAGTTAGAATTACTTAGCCCGATGCATTTCTTAAAACACCTTGAAAACTCGCCACAAACCGAGCTCCCTAGGTCCAAAATGTGAAATAATGCCCTAAACTCCGTTTATATAGTGCACCCTCTGAACTCCCCTACGAGGTCCGCAAAATTCCAAGCGCGGCCGCGCCCCAGGTCCCGCCGAGAAATTCTTGGGGCTGCACTACCAGGATTTAGTATTTTAGCCATAACTTTCTCTTCGGATGTCCAAATGATGACTTCTACCTTTCTGGAAACTAGACACGAAGGGCTACAACTTTCGTTTTTGAATCATCTCAAAGTTTCTTGTAGATCAAACGATATAGGCTTCCGAAGTCGGACCTCGTTATCAAACATTCACCCTTCGATCGGACTTTTTCCAAAATCTTATATTTTCCATCTTTCGCCAAAATGTGTCGAATTGTCCTACAGACTTCCAAATCCAAATCCGATAGTACGCCTAAGTCCGAAATCAACATATGAAGCTATTTCCATCCTCAAATTCTATTACGGGGTCGTTTGCTCAAAAGTCAACTTCTCCGGTCAACTCTTTCTATTTAAGCTTCTAAATAAGAATTGCTCTTTTAATTAAATTCTGAATCTTCAGTAAATCAAACTCGACCACACCCGCGGGTCATAATACATATTGCGAAGCTGTTCGAGACCTTAAGCCACTGAAAAGGGCGTTAATTCTTAAAACGATAAGTCGGGTCATTACATTCTCCACCTCTTAAACAAACGTTCGTCCTCGAACGTTCTAAGAATTATTCTGAGGTTACCAAATTGATTATTTTACTTTTACACATATACTCACGGTTGATCCCACGTTACCGCATTTGAGATAGGCCCGACAACACTATCTCATTTGAGATTATTTCTTTTATTCATATTTGTAAACTTTAAAACCAATTTCTTACACTCCAAACATTTTTAAAAGGCCTGATTTTTCACATTAACGCACGGTATTAGTCTCAACTGGCTATAGCAACTCGTGCCTACACACACATCAACTTTCTTGATAGTGTTGAAGTACTTCGAAATTATTCCGGGGTGTTACATTCTCTCCCGCTTAGGATCATTCGCCCCCAAACACATAACATAACTTATCTCTTATTTTGCAAATCTCAATCCCCCAAATTTTACTAACTCCCAATTTTTTTCCAGAAATTTCGAAAGAGTCTCCCCTGTACTTGGGCCTATCCACCTGCTAAGTAACACCAAAACAACTCCTAATAACACATCCACAACCCAACAAAATACCACAAGGTATATATAAATAACACCAATCTCGACATCACAAGCACTGCATTATCATAATGATATCAGGACATGAAGCACATCATATGTATGCTCATCACCACATCTCTAGTTTTAAAAGCTGTTCATAATTAATTCCAACATCATCAATTAATATCATATTAACCACAACCTCATTTCGAATTTTCACAATATTGACAACAGAATGTGAGGCATGAAGACCTCATGATTACTTACTCAGATTAATGAGTCATGTTTAACGCCACCTGGGAACTCATCTCATAGGTTAAAACTTAATAATTACAGCACAATTATGGCACAGAAACACATAAAAGAATCGTCATTTAAGCCTATCAGGCATGACTCCCTATTAGTACTATAGTACAATTTAAACTTCACACACAGAGTATTTAAGACTCTTAAATATTTCACCACAAGGACCTCGTCCTTATATAACTTCCACCTTGACTTGTAGCCCAGTTTAAATATTTTACATCATATATAAAATGCGAGGATCTCGTCCTCAACCCCGAATCACAAGTATTTTGCACATTGTACCAACTGAAATTTCAATTTCTTTTCTTCCTTCTTTTCAATATATTTCATAAACAGTTTTCACAATACATAATGAACCCTCATACCGGTAGGGCATATAATTCATTAAATTGGAATCAATTATTCCGAAACATATTAAACCCACTGTAAGGAATAATAAAAATTACTTTTGGACTTATAGCCCTCAATGGTGTACAAAAATAAATGACAGACACAGGCTCACACCTTCAATTCTCCCAACAGGGATAAACATATAAGTGGGTCAAACGTTTATGAAGCTCACCCATAAGTGGAGCATAATAGGAGCACTCACCTCAATATTCAGAACCGAATCAAATTTAAGGAAAATATCCTTTTATAATAAAAATCAGGATCGCACATGTAACGACATCATCTGGTGTATTGGCCTCAAGTAAATCATAGTGATTAAATCAACGGGTCGGGCCTCCACCTCTTAGGCGCCCATTACCCGCCTGTCCTCCACCTCTAGCTGACTGTGCACGTGGAGTATCAACTAGAATAAAGCTTGTAGCTGGAATGTTCTGATGAAATCCACCCCTCCCAAGTCTGGGACAATCTCTCATGATATGCCTAGTATCACCACACTCATAACAACCCCTCTGAGGTCGCGACTGCTCGTACTGAGTCTATGCCGGATAACTGAAATAACCATTATTAGAATCCCGTGTCGGTGGTGCACTGTAAACTGGAGCACTCCGAGTAATCTGATGTGCGTACTGAGCTGACCGATAGCTCGAGCCTCCGCTATAATGGGTTAAAGCTGAAGAGTAAAATCCATTGTACCCTCCAGATCTTCGAGACCTTTTGGCCTCCTTAGACTCTCTTTCCTCGCCTAAAACACCCTCAATCTTTCTTGCAATCTCCACTACCTGTTGGAATGGATTATCAGTTTGCAACTCTCGAGCCATGCATATTTTAATATCATATTCGATCTCCTCAATGAATCTGTGGACCCGCTCTCTGATTGTAGGAACCAATATAGGTGCATGACGGGCTAACTCACTGAACCTGATAGCATATTCTGATATCGTCATAGTGCCCTGACGCAACCGTTCAAACTTTATATGCCACGCATCTCGGAGTGTCTGGGAAACAAACTCTTTTAAGAATATTTTCGAAAATTGAGCCCAAGTTGGTGGTATTGCATTTGCTGGTCTACCTACTCCATATATTTTCCACCACTGATACGCTGCGCCTGACAGTTGAAATATAGTAAAGGTAACTCCGCTCACTTCCACAATACCCATGATGTGGAGAATACGGTGACAACTTTCTAGAAATCCTTGGGCATCCTCTATAGTTGTGCCACTGAAAGTAGGTGGACTATAACTCTTAAACTTCTCAAGTCTCTTTTGTTCTTCTTCTGATGCCTCTGGCCTGACCTCAGGCCGAACCGGAATAACAGGTTGTACCGGTACTACACCAGGAACCTGACCAACATGAACCTGTTGCTCGGAAGTTGTGGTAGGAGTCTGAGCTACCCCTCTAATCTGCGAAATATTTGGTGCAACAGAGATCAATCCTGCCCGATTTAATGCACCAAACATATTCAGGAAATGTGCCAAAGTCTCCTGAAGTTCGGGGTTAACAACAGGTGCTTTTGGTACCCATCCCCCAACTGGAGTTACTGGCGGCTCCTCTACCTCGGCCTAGGCCTCTTGCAGCCCTAGTAGTATGTGCGGATGCCTGCTCAGCTGACCCAATAGCACGTGTCCTCACCATTAGTGAGAGAATAGAGATACAAAGGCTCAAATTACACACGATGGGAATAAAAGAAGTGGAAATTTCCTAATAGTTCTGCAGCCTCTCGAAGGTAAGTACAGACGTCTCCGTACCGATCCGCAAGACTCTACTAGACTCGTTCGTGACTCGTAGAACCTATTAACCTAGAGCTCTGATACCAACTTGTCACTACCCAAAATCCCACCACAGGCGTCGTGATGGCACCTAGTCTCTAAGACTAGCTAAGCCGATTTCAATTACCTTTTGAAGCCATTATTTTTAATTGAATAAGTAATCAAAACTAACAGCAGAACAAATATGATATACAACCTCCCAAGACTGGTAGTACTGAGTCACGAAATCTAACTGAATACATGGAATGATCACGAGGACTGAATATGCAATAATGTTTCATTACAAATTAAAAGTACAATGAAATGAAAAGACCCCAAGGGACTGCGACGACCAAGCAGCTCTACCTTGAATCCTTATGATCCCGATGTAACTCTGCTCAAGTCCGATATCTCCAATACCTGGCTCTGCACAAAAATGTGCAGAAGTGTAGTATGAGTACACTACGGTCGGTACCCAGTAAGTATCAAGATTAACCTCAATGGAGTAGAGACGAGGTACAGTCAAGACACTCACTAGTCTAACACCCTGTGCAATATAGCAGTATACAATAGTACTGGAAAATAACTAGCAATGATAACAACAACTCAACCAGTGATATAACAACAAGGCAACAAGAACATCATAATTATTGCTCAGGCGAATAAGGAACACAGGTACAATCAATAAGTCAAGTCCTTCAAATATAAATCCTTCACATATTATTCTATAAGATTAATATCTTTCGAATATACTTCTTTTGAATAATTATCTTTCGAATATACTTCTTTTAAATAAATATATTTTCAAGTAAAAGTCACAATGTGACACCTCATTTCGAATCATAAAAACTACAGGTCTCAGCCCACTTTCATATTTTCCACGACACCTCGTGCCCATATTTCTATCACCATCAAACGGACAACTCACGTGTCAATAATAAAATCATCATATTTTTCCTCGGCACCTCATGCCCATATTATTTTCATAACTGCACGGACAACTCACGTACCAAAATATCAATGTATATAAGATCGGCAAGATCAATTTATTTTCAATAAAGTAAGGTTAAAATATATTAATCAAGTAAGAAATCAATAAAAGGATAAGTTTATTTTAGAAATCGTTTGAGAGAGGAAAAATGACATTTCCTTTAAAATAAAGCATCAGATAAACTACTTATTTGTATATAAACTTTATTAAATTAAACATACTGGAAATTTTCTTTTTTTTAAAACAACTCAATCATAAAAGACAAGTACAATCAAAAAATACAAATCATCAAAGTCTCGTACGAAAAAGTCAAAGTCAACACAATACATCAAGAAATACAAAACACTTAATAACACAAGAATTTATAAATTACGGAAAAATAAAATAACCAATGGCAAGTGCAAACATAGTCCAAAAGTAAGTGCTGAACAGGGGATCTCCTGAGGTACCGCCTCGTAGTTCGAAAATAAATATGCAACAACAATAATGCCCCCAGGCCATCACAAATCAATCCCCGACATATCCCTCCTTGTCTCGCCATGTGTGCAATAGTAAAGTACATGCCCGCCTTGTCTCGCCATACGTGCATAATAATGTTTTCACCTTGTCTCGCCACATGCGCAAACCCACATATATATATATATATATATAGCCCGCCTTGTCACGCCGCATGTGCATAAATTAATAGTAATAATAGCACGGCAGAAATCTCGTGCAAACAC
>AWOL01S0011820.1:35450-52646 GCA_000715115.1 Nicotiana otophora
TGCTCAACAGGGGATCTCTCGAGGTACCACCTCGTAGTCCCAAAATAAATATGCAACAACAATAATGCCCCCAGGCCATCACAAATCAATCTCCGACATAGCCCATCTTGTCTCGCCACGTGCGCAATAGTAAAGTAAATGCCCGCCTTGTCTCGCCACACGTGCATAATAATGTTCCCACCTTGTCTCGCCACATGTGCAAATTCACATATATATAAAAATAGTCCGCCTTGTCACGCCGCATGTGCATAAATCAATAGTAATAATAGCACGGCAGAAACCTCGTGCAAACACCCGAACATAACTCCCACAATATAATGTGCCAATATCACATCTCATAAACTGCACCTCAAGTGCTCAAATATTACAACATTGCATAAATTGCACATCAAATGCTAAATTATTACAACTTATCAAAGATTGCACATCAAGTGCTCAAATATCACAACTTGCCACAAAAATCAACAATACCTTATTTTCCACAATAAGAAGCCCATGGCTCGACCATAATATGCACAACAAAATCTTAACAAAATATCCGAAAGTGAACAACTCAACAAAATAATATTTCACATAAAAATCAAGGTGGCAATCACACCAAATCATCATGCAAAAATAATTTCAAAAAACAAAGATCTAGGCATGACAAATAGAGGATTTAATGAGTGCCAATAATTTCAAATTTAATACATAAGCGCGTCTAAGGATTTTTAATCAATAAAATTTGCATATATAAATCAAGTACGTACTCGTCACCTCGCGTACATAGTTTTTAATTACATAAATTGCACATAAGACTCAATGCCTAAGGGGTAATTCCCCTACTCGAGGTTAAGCAAGACACTTACTTTTTAGAAGTTATGCCGATATTCCAAAATCGCCTTCTTGCTTGAATTGGCTTTCGGACAGCTCAAATCTATTCAAATCAGTTGTATAACATCATTACAATTCATTGGAAATAATTCCGGATAATAAAACGTCGACTTAGAAATTTATTCCAAAAAGTCAACAAAAGTCAACGCGGGGCTTGCCCCTCAGAACCCGACATAATTTTCATGAAATCCGAACAGCCATTCCGATACGAGTTCAACCATATTAATGTTATCGAATTCCATTAACAAATCGACCTCCAAACCTTAAATTTGTGGTTTATGAAGTTTCTACATTTTTTCTCAAATTTCCATCTCAAAGTACTAATTAAATGGTGAAATTAGTAATATATTCATGTATATTAACCAAATCCGAGTTAGAATCACTTACCCCAATGCATTTCTTGAAAAACCCTCGAAACATCGCCACAAACCGAGCTCCCTTGATCCAGAATGTGAAATAATGCCCTAAACTCTGTTTATATAGTGCACCCTCTGAACTCCGCTACGAGGTCCGCGAAATTCCAAGCGCGGCCGCGCCCCAGGTCCCGCCGAGAAATTCTTGGGGCTGCACTGCCAGGAATTAGTATTTTAGCCATAACTTTATCTATAAGTGTCCAAATTATGACATATTTACCTTTCTAGAAACTAGATACGAAGAGCAACAACATTTGTTTTTAAAGCATCTCAAAATTTCTTGTAGATCAAACGATATACGCTTCCGAAATCGGACCAGCGGATCTGCAGAACCTCCTGGAGCGCGGCCGCGGATAGAATTGCGTGGTCCACGAATTCTTGAGCGCGGCCGCATAATTCTGCTGTTGTCCGCGCTCTTATGTGCAGTCCGTGCCCCTCCTTCGCCTCAGCACCAAATATTGCGCGGTCCGCGCCCCCAAAAGTGTCAGAACAATATCAGAGTGCCGAAATGCCCCAACTCACTCAAAACTCACCCCGAAACTCATCCGGAACCTCCCGGACACAAACCATATATGAATTTCAATCTTAAAACACGCTACGGACCTGCTTGCGCACTAAAACCACTGAAACGAGGTCGTCTTGACCCGATATTGACCATGGCCAAACTCCCCAATTTCTTAACTTTACTAATCTCTCAACTTCTATGTTTTGCACCGAAACGTATCAAATCAATCCGGAATGACTTCATATTTTTCACACAAGTCATATATGACATAATGTAGGTATTCCCATTTTCAAAATCGAAATCCGACCTCGTTATCAAAAATTCACCCTTCGGTCGGACTGTTTCCAAAATCTTATATTTTTCAACTTTCGCCAAAATGTGTCGAATTGTCCTACAGACTTCCAAATCCAAATCTAAACATATGCCTAAGTCCGAAATCAACATATGAAGTTATTTCAATCTTCCAAATTCTATTCCGGGGTCGTTTGCTCAAAAGTCAACTTCTCCGGTCAACTCTTTCCATTTAAGCTTCTAAATAAGAATTGCTCTTTTAATTAAATTCTGAATCCTCAGTAAATAAAACTCGACCACCCCTGCGGGTCATAATACATATTGCGAAGCTGTTCGAGACCTTAAGCCACTGAACGGGACGTTAATTCATAAAATGATAAGTCGGGTCGTTACAGAAAGTAACTCATAATTCTTGTATTTATTTGTCTGAATTGCAAATACTGATAATCTTCATTAACTAGGTACTCTGTGCCCTTCTTCATCTTGCTTCTTTTACTTGCCGAAACTTGTATCTACCTTCTGATTCTCTTGTTTCTTTTTACCATATGGGTGGATAGATATTCTTATCTTAGGGATTCTTATCAAGAATCTTACATATCTTAGTACACACATGATCTGCTGAAGACCTCACAACATGATCTACTGAAGACCTCACATTTACTCATTATAAGCATGATGCAAAATCGAGTTCCTCTGACTCAACTCTTCCACATCCACATCCAATCTCTTACCAACTGTCTTTCTGGATGTAGGTATCGTTGAATTACGAATAAAATAAAACTTAGGAGTTTGAATTCTTACAACTGAGCTCTACCACACGATAGAGAGTAAGAAGAAAGAGTGACAGTCCTAAATGCCCTGTAGCCTCCTACTTATAAGGGTGGTGCACAACACACCCATAAACAAGACTCTACTAGACACGGCTTGTAGACTCCCTAGGACAAAACTTCTCTGATACCACTTTTGTCACGACCCAAACTGTAGGGCCGCGATGGGAACCCGGTGCCTAACTCAACCGAGTACCAACGTAACGTATCCTTCTTATCATACTATCATGGATAAATGAATCGAAAAGGCCGTCATGAGATAACTAGAATTAAACATAAGATAATACTCGACATGGGATGACCCAACATGATATATAAGCTTATGCACATGCGACATATGGGCCTATAAGGCCGACATGATCATTTGTATACTCAAACCATAGGCCGAGAAGGCCATAAAAGTATCCATATACATGACATATGTCTACAAGCCTCTACGGGTACATAAATGTCATAAAGTTCGAGATATGGCCCCGCCATACCAATCAATACATGTCCAAATCATACTGACCAGATATGCAACTCCGGATCAAGTGGAGTATACCAACAACTTCCGCTGAGCTGATAGCCTACTGGGAGGACTCTCAACCTATCTATCGGGACCTACGGGCATGAAACGCAGCGTCCCCGGGAAAAAGGGATGTCAGTACAAATAAAGTACCGAGTATGTAAGGCATGATAGTAGTATATAAAAGACATGAAAGAAGCATGGAGTAAAGAACTCAACCTGTAATTCTAAATAGATCTATGAATCATGAAAAATTTATAATGTCATGCATGTGTGTATAAATGCCATACCATGCATAATTATATGGGTACATAACATTATCAAGCCTCTAAGGGCATCCCATCATATCATCTCAGCCACTGTGGGCAAAAGCATCAACATATACTAGCTGATCAGGTGGTGGTGCGTATATAACACCATAACCTTTTCCCAAATCCCATATACATATAATATATGCGTATATAACGCCATCTGGTCATGGATGAATGTACATGTATAAATAAATGCAATTCATAATGAAGTAAGTCATTAAGATCTCTCGGAATGTCATAAGATCAATATGGCTTCGGTTAATATCATGAAATAAACTTTATCAACCTACAGATTTTCTGAGACCCATGAACATACCATAGAATAATAGGACATATGGGGAATTAAGAACATAGGCACCCCTAGTGCTTCTAAGAATGGAATCATTTATGAAAGTTGAGTGCTTGCTCGTTTTGTTGCATCATATGGATCATTCCAAAAGGAAAGAAGGGATAGCCTTAACATACCTTTGCAATCTTCTCTCCAATCTCCAACCAAGCTCAATATGATCTTTATACGTCTACAATGAGTAACTCAACTTCGTTGTCATCATATAAGTATTGTAACTCTCATATTTCAAAACCAATATTCAACAAGAAAACAGACAGCACCTCCCCTATTTTTACTACATCCCATTAGTTACTAAAAGTCACCAAACATCCCAAATAACAACGATATAATTCACAATAAGCTCTCTGATTACTTCAACAATCATTTTGAGCGGCAGGCTCGATTTACAATTATCCAATTCCTTTTCTATGAATCTGCCTACAACTTATATAACATCATACTTATGCTTACCATATCATTTTCATCCCAAAACATCATAAGACAAATCTTCAAAAATAGTCCACACGCCTAGCACCTTAACCTTTATCGTCAACCTCTTGTTTTTCATGTTATCTTCTCCAATCCACTGAATTGGCACATATATAAGCTTAACAACAACAGCCACAACACAATCAAACTATTCATAACAATTTCAGCCATAACAAACTATATATATATAGCCTTAATACAACCCACAAAAAAGTATAATGATTCCTTATGCCATGTTAATTACTATCTTGAAGATTTTAACTCAAACAATTCAAACAACACATTATTAACCTTAAGCACAACCAAGAACAGGATTTACATACCTTAGGCAGTAGATACAACTTCAAATCCCCAGCTGGTGTAGCTCACAACAACCCTCAATCACACCACAACACTATAGAGACTCTCTTCTTCACTTAGGCTAACTTTGATGTTTGATTATGGTATATTCTTTGGTATTTGTTTGGAGCCTTTGGGGAACTGTTTGGGAGGGTTTGGAGAGTGTGAGTCTGGAAGGAGGACTAAAAATGATCAAATCTCATCCCAAAAACAAGATAAGAATAAGTGAAGGTCGGGCCCCGACCAAGTGGGTCCCATAGGGACTTCCTACGCAGTCTCGCAAAAATACAAATATCTCTCTACACCGATATAGTATTGATGAACGGTTTGTGGAGTTAGAAACTAGACACATGGGGATTTAATTCCATATAAAGCTATCATTGTAAATCTCAATATATTGGGAGAAAACAGACTCGCAACCTGGCCTATAAACCTGTCAGTTTCTCCGAAGTACGACGACGTGACTTGGCGACCCTACTTTAAAAATCCATATTTCTCTACCCTGTTATCGTATGAATAAATGGTTTAGACCGTTGGAAACTAGGTTAAAATACCTTCATTTTTGTATAATATATGTACCAAAATGACATCATAAAGCTTATGAATTAATTTCTCAAAACGGCTCATTATAAGGTAAATCTTAGCTCGATTTTTTCCGCAACTTAAATCCGATTGTTTCCAAACATTATATTTCATATCCAAACATCATATATAGTCAAATCATGACTTTAAACTCATTTAAATGATTATTAATAAGTCTCATATTAATTTTAACTTACTTAAAACTTCGATAAACCTTTTTAATACTTGTAGAAGGATTTCGTCCTTTTTGCGCTTACATTATATAATCTTATAATGACAGTGACGTCTGAAATACGGGGTGCAATAACATGTCCCCTTAGAAATATTTTGTAACGACTCGGGCGGTCGTTTTGAGAATTTAAGTCCCGTACGGCGGCATAAGGACCTAAACAGCTTCGCATTATGTGTATTGACTGCGTGCGTGGTTGAATTCAGTTATCGGATGATTCGGAGTTAATTGGGATACTTAGTCCCTAAAACGGAAGCTTAAGTCTTAGGATTTTGTCTATAGTCGGAACTATGTGAAGACGACTCCGGAATGGAGTTTTGTCGGTTCCTTTAGCTCCGTTCAATTATTTTGGACTTAGAAGCGTGTCCGGACTATGAATATGAGGTTTGTAGCTGATTTAGGCTTCAAATGGAGAAAGTCAAAATTTTTGAGATATGGATCGGAAGTGGACTTTTTAATATAGGGTTCAGAATGCAATTCCGACAGTTGGAACAGCTCCGTTATGTTATTTGGGACATGCCTGCAAAGTTTGACGTCATTCCAAGTTGATTTGATAGGTTTCGGCATGGGTTTTAGATGTAGGAAGATTTGAAAAATTATAAGTTCGATTCATGGTGCGATTCGTAGTTTCGACATTCTTTGATATGATTTGAGACCTCAAGCGAGTCCGTATTAGGATATGGAAATTTATAAGTTTGATTCATGGTCCCGACAGCCTCAGGTGAGTTTCGGGTGCTTAACGGATCAAACGTTGGATTTGAGTTGTTGCTGCAGTCTTCAGGCATCTCTCATTTTTGCACATGCGGTCGTGAGACCGCAGGTGCGTGATCGCACGTGCGGAGAGGCAAGTGCAGAAGAAGAAAAATGGAGGAGTTCCAGGGGTCACAGGTGTGAGGTGAATTCCGCATATGCGATGCCCGCAGATGCGTTAGGGTCATTGCAGGTGCGCAAGGTCCGCCGAAGCGGAAGGGATTTCCGCAGGCGCGCAGGTGCGTCCCTTTCATCGCAGGTGCGAAGGCAGAGGTGGTAAGTGATTTGCGCAAATGCACACTTTTTGCCACATAAGCGCACCCGCAGGTGCGAGCCAAGGCTCAGCAGGTGCGGAAATACCTGGGCAGTGGTTAAAATCGAAGGGCTTCGCGACTTTTGTCATTTTTGGACTTTGCAACTCGGTTTAGGGCGATTTTTGAGAGCATTTGCGAGAGATTTCTTGAGGTAAGTCCCTTGTGCTTATTTTTGATCAATAATCATTCTTCCCCAAGTAGTTTCCTACCTAGTTAGTGTGTATTTAAGGTGGAAATTGGAAGTTGGAGGCTAGGGATTTGGGAGTTTCAATTGTGGATTTGGAGGACTATTTGGTGTCGGATTTTAGTAAATTTGATATGGTTAGACTCGGAAGTGGACTTTTTGATATCGGGGTCGGAATCCGATTCCGCGAGCTGGAACAACTCCGTTATATTATTTGGGACTTGCCTGCAAAATTTGACGTCATTCCGGATAGATTTGATAGGTTTCAGTACGGGTTTTAGAAGTTGGAAGATTTGAAAATTTATAAGTTCGATTCATGGTACGATTCGTAGTTTCGACATTGTTTGATGTGATTTGAGACCTCGAGTGAGTCCATATTAGGGTATGGAACTTGTTGGTATTCTTGGACGAGGTCCCGGGGGCCTCGGGTGAGTTTCGGGTGCTTAACGGATCAAACGTTGGATTTGAGTTGCTGCGGAAGTCTTCAGGCATCTCTCATTTTCGCACATGCGGTGGAGAGACCGCAGGTGCGTGATCGCACGTGCGGAGAGGCAAGCGCAGAAACAGAAAAATGGAGGAGTGCCAGGGGTCGTAGGTGCGAGGTGCATTCCGTATCTGCGATGCCCGCAGATGTGTTAGGGTCATCGCAGGTGCGCAAGGTCCGCAGAAACGGAAGGGATTTCTGTAGGTGCGGCCCTTTCATCGCAAGTGCGAAGGTAGAGGGGGTAAGTGATTTGCGCAGATGCGCATATTTTGCCGCACAAGCGCACCCGCAGGTGCGAGCCCAGGCTCCGCAGGTGCGGAAATACCTGGGCAGTGGTTAAAATCGAAGGGCTTCACGATTTTTGTCATTTTTGGACTTTGCAACTCGGTTTAGGGCGATTGTTGAGAGCATTTTCGAGAGATTTCTTGAGGTAAGTATCTTGTTCTTATTTTTGACCAATAATCGTGCTTCCCCATGTATTTTCCCACCCAGTTAATGTGTATTTAAGGTGAAAATTAGAAGTTGGAGGCTAGGGATTTGGGAGTTTGAATTGTGGATTTGGAGGACCATTTGGTGTCGGATTTTATTAAATTTGATAGGGTTAAACTCATGAGTGATTAGGCTTTCGTATTTTGTGACTTTTATCCGATTTCGAGATGTGGGCCCGGGTCGACATTTTAGGATGGATTTCGGAATTTTTACTAAACTCTTGATTTTATTAATTTGATTAGCCTAATATAGTTGTATTTATGATATGTAATTGTTTTGGCTAGATTTGGGCCATTCGGATTCGGATATTTGTGGGAAAGGCATTGTGACCGATTGTTTGAGCTTGGTTCGAGGTAAGTATCTTGCCTAACCTTGTGTGGGGGATTTTTCTCTTAGGATTTGAGTCTTCTATGTTGATTGTAGTCCATGTACGCGAGGTGACGAGTGCGTGCTCGGACCTATTTGTGAAAAGTTGGCCCTGTAGGATTCTTAGGTCCTTATATTCACCGAGTATGAAGTTGTTCTTCATATGATTAAGTTCCTATTTACTAGTTTCACCTCTACATGCTTTAATTAGAATTAATTGCTTCAGGATTCACTCTTATTTGACTTAATAGAAGATTTTATCTCCTTTATTGTCATGCTATCTTTTCATAACTGCTTATCTTTATTTGGAATTATTATTATCTCATTCTATTATTTGTTCAGTCTTAATTGAGGTTATGATTATCTTTCCGCTGCTTATCCTTAATTGAAATGTTGAATATCCTTCGAAATTTCCTCAACCTTAAAAGAAGTTTTAGATATCCTACATCTTTGTCGACTTCTTTCATTTGGATTAATTTGACTCTTGTTAGCTTCCATGTTGTTAAAATGTATATTGTGGGATCGTTGCTACATATTAGTTTTCCCTTGTTGAGTTGATCTCTTTACGCCTATCATTATTTACTGTGGTTATACCTTGCGAATTGGTTCTACCGTTTCTTTTGATTTAAAGTTCTTGAATTGATTTACTTATCGTACATTGTATTATTGCCATTGTTGCTGTTGTACTTGTTGTGGTGATGTACGAGGTTTCTACCGTGCAGTTTTTATTATTGTGATGCACGAGGTTTCTATCGTGCGGTCGTTGTTATGGGGTTGCACGATATTTCTATTGTGCTATTGTTGCTATTAATAATTACACATGCGGCGTGACAAGGTGGGATATGTGCGTGTGTATATATATATATATATGTGGGTTGCGCATGTGGCGAGACAAGGTGGGAACATTGTTATGCAAGTATGGCGAGACAAGGCGGGCATTTATGTTACTATTGCACACGTGGCGAGACAAGGTGGGCTATGTTAGAGATTGATTTGCGATGACTTGTGGCCTGGGGCACTCTTGTTGTTGATATTTGTGTAGTGGTATACGTACTTGTGTGAGCTTTATCTTGTGAAAGTTGTGAGAGAATATTCTACATGTTGTCCGTTCTTTTATTTTTCCTTATGCTTATTTTCTAATATGGACTATGGTAGGACACTTGCACAAGCATACACGTAGTTAAGCACTCTTATCGAATAAGAGGTGTTCTTGATTTTTTTAAGCATAGATGCTCACCCTTGTTTATTTGCCTTCTATGTGAGAATGGCTCTATTGGCACGTTAGTCGTCAGTGCGATTATGAGGTGTTAGAAGGTGTTATGAGGGCACAGGATGCCAAGTGTTAGGGTTCAGGTATTGTGACCCGTGAGTTGTGATTTGTCCGAGGTTCGGTACCTCGTGGAGTTGTTGGCTAAATCCTGATGTAAACGCGGCTGTAGTTGTTGGGTTATTACTTTTCCTTGTTGTATTTATGATTTCGGATTTAGGTTGTCTTCCATTCACTTTGTCTGTGTCATTTTCGTGATATTCCGCTGATACTTGTTGTTTCCTTCCTTAATGACATTACTGTATTGTGAGCCATATTGCATAGTTCTTATGTAGACATCATACTCCTGTTGTTCATATTCTTGTACCCATTTAGTTTATTAGACCAGCGGGTGTCTTGACTGTTCCTCGTCACTACTCTATCGAGGTTAGTCTTGATACTTACTGGGCACCATTGTGGTGTGCTCATGCTACTCTTCTGCACATTTTTTATGCAGATCCAGGTATTTGTTCGTTAGCTAGCTGTGTGGACTGTTGCTGCGGAGACTCAAGGTAAACCTTCCGCTGCATTCGCAAGCTTCAGAGTCACCTTCAAGTTTTCATTTTGCACTGTTTATTCCTATTTTTGGACAGTTGTATTTAGAAGTTTTCTAGCAAACACTCTGTAGAGCTTATGACTTGTACTACCGGTTTTGAGAATTGTAAGAGATTGCAATTTAATTTGTTAGATGTTATTTAAATAATGTTGTTTCATTTAATGTTAGGCTTACCTAGTCCCTAATACGAGGTGCCATCACGATACCAAGCGGAGGGAAAAATTGGATTGTCACAAGTTGGTGTCAGAGCTCTAGGTTCATAGGTGCTACGAGTCATAAGCGAGTTTAGTAGAGTCTTGCGGATCGGTACAGCGACGTCTGTACTTATCTTCGAGAGGCTACAGAACTATTAGGACAATCTCACTTCTTTCATTCCTATCGTGCGAGCTTATTGATCTCGGAGTTTGAACTTTTATCATTCTATTCTCTCACATATGGTTAGGACACAAGCTACAGTTATAGACGACGCTGCTCCCGGAGCAAGTATCGCTAGAGGCAGAGGCCGACGAGGAGTAAGTGTCGTAGCCAGAGCACCTACCAGAGAAGTAGTTGAGGAGCCACCAGTAGTTCCAGTTGGGGAGTAGGTACCGAAGGCGCCTGCTGTTACCCCCGGACTTCAGGAGACCTTAGTAAAATTCCTGAACATGTTTGGTACATTGTCTCAGGCGGGGTTGATTCCGGTTGCACCAGTTATTTCACCGACCGGGGGAGAAACTCAGACTCCCTCCACCCACACCCTAGAGCAGCGAGTTCATGTTGGTCAGGTTCCAGGTGTCATGGCGACACAACCTGTGGTTCCAGTTCAGCCCGTGGTTAGGGCAACAGCATCTGAGGAAGAGCAACTTAGACTTGCAAGGTTCAAGAAATATGACCCTCCTACATTCAGTGGTTTGGCTTCGGAGAGTTCACAGGGTTTTCTGGAGGAGTGCCACCGCATTCTCCATACTATGGGTATTGTGGAGACGAGCGGGGTTACTTTTACTATGTTCTAGCCCAGGGGAGCGACTTATCAGTGGTGGCATATGAGTTGGGTAGCCCAGCCGAGTTAGCTTTACTTATATGGGTTCAGTTTTCAGAGATGTTTTTGAGAGAGTTTGTACCTCAATCCCTTCAAGATGCATGGCGCGCGGAGTTTAAGCATTTTGCCAGGGCACTATGTCTGTGACAGAGTATGCCGTGAGATTCAGTGATTTGGCCAGGCATGCACCTGCTTTGGTCGCCACAGTTAGAGAGCGTGTCCGTAGATTTATTGAGGGACTCAGGCATGATATTCGATTCAGCATGGCTCGGGAGTTAGAGTCAGATGTTTCGTTTCAGCAGGTGGTAGGTATCGCTCGTTGTGTAGAGAGCATGTGGGATCAGGAGAGAGAGGGCATGCGGGGCCATGAGAGAGAGTACAAACGAGATCAGGAGAGAGAGGACAGGGAGGTGAGGAGGCCTCGTAGACCGGAGAGATCTACTGGTCCTTATTTTGGAGGCAGGGTACGACATGGTAGAGGTTTTGTGGGTCAGCCAGTTCAGTTTGCACTTTAGGCTTCGCACAGTATTTCAGGTGCTCATGGGTCTCAGAGTACACGTACCGCACAGTTCCCATAGCCAATTCAGCAGAGAGGTTGATTCGAGTGTGGAGATACCAGCCACAGGATGAGAGATTATCCTAGACTCTAGACAGGTGTGTCACAGTGAAGTATTCAAGAGGGTAGAGGGCGCCCAAGAGGGGAAGGCCCGGCCCGTTGATGTGTTTCCTATAGTAGGCTTGAGGCCGTTGCGCCAGATGAAGCCATACATGTATGTTTTTGATTTGTTACAGAGGGGCACCATTCGTATTTTGTTTCAGTTCTTCTTATTAAGGTGAGTCCCCTATTTGTTGTTCCACTTATGGGTGAGTTTATGACTTAGTATTATGTTTAGGTGTTTCCCCCTGTTGGGAGATTCTATGAGTGATAGACGTGTCTATCATTGTTTTAATTCGTTATTGAAAGCTACGAGACCAGAAGTGAATTCATATTGTCTATTATGGCAGGTTTGATGTGATTCTTGAGTAATTTGGTTACCGAGGTGATTGTAAGTGTGAAAGTCCAGTAATTCGATACTTTACCGGGGTGAAAGTCCAGTAAGTGTTGTGATGTTATTGGCAGAAATGAGTTAGTGGAAGATTTCCATTGGTATGATGTGTATTTGACTTGTGATTTAGAGTTGAGGGTGAGACCCTCGCGACTCCATGTGATTTGATATGTTTGAGTCGGGCTGCGTGCCGAGGTGGAAGGTTATACCAGGATGAGATTCTTATGATTTGTTCATGTACTTTGATTTTTCCTTTTGAATTGATTCGTAGTATGATACTATTAGAGAGTTGTGCCTATCTGGCTCATTTGATATTTCCCTTATGTGTTTCCCTTTACATATTCTGTCATTTTCATTCTGTGTTTCTCGAGTTTTTGCTTACGGGGTGTGTGCCCGGTGGTGTTAGTTGTGACTTGTTGATTCGGGTGTATAGTTAAGAGGTCTTCATGTTTCTTGCATTGTTGTCAGTGTTGTGGAGGTTTGAACAGGGTTCTAACGGATATGAGGCTAATTGCCGGTGATGGTTTTGATTACGGGCAGCTATTGTGATCAGAAATGTTATTATGGGCCTATGTGTGGTGTGTCTTGTTGTGTGGCCATACTTTGTGGGTGTAGGCATGAGCTATTACAACTGGTTGAGACTGATACCGGTTATGGATTTAGAATCGGGTCTTTTGAAGATAAATGAAAGGTGAGAATTTTGACTCTACGGCTTATCGGTGTTGATAGAAAGGCTAAATTACAATTGGGATGGTGTCGTTAGGCTTATGTGGATTGGGGTGACGTGGGGGCCCCCGCGGGTGTATGTTGGATATGTACTTTCAGTTATTTGAAGACTTTGAGGGGATTCTTAGCAAGTTCGAGGACGAACGTTTGTTTAAGAGGGGAAGGATGTAATGACCCGACCGGTCGTTTTGAGAATTTATGTCCCGTACGGAGGCATAAGGACCTGAGCAGCTTCGTATTATGTGTATTGACTGCGTGCGTGGTTGAATTCAATTACCGGATGATTCGGAGTGATTTGGGACACTTAGTCCCTAAATCGGAAGCTTAAGTCTTAGGATTTTGACCGTAGTCGAAACTATGTGAAGACGACTCCGGAATGGAGTTCTGTCGATTCTGTTAGCTCCGTTGAGTGATTTTGGACTTAGGAGTGTGTCCGGACTGTGAATCTGAGGTTTGTAGCTGATTTAGGCTTGAAATAGCGAAAGTCGAATTTTTGGAGATATGGATCGGAAGTGGACTTTTTGATATCGGGGTTGGAATCTGATTTCGCGAGTTGGAACAACTCCGTTATATTATTTGGGACTTGCCTGCAAAGTTTGACGTCATTCCGGGTAGATTTGATAGGTTTCAGTACGGGTTTTAGAAGTTGGAAGATTTGAAAATTTATAAGTTCGATTCATGGTACGATTCATAGTTTCGACATTGTTTGATGTGATGTGAGACCTCGAGTGAGTCCATATTAGGGTATGGAACTTGTTGGTATTCTTGGACGAGGTCCCGGGGGCCTCGGGTGAGTTTCGGGTGCTTAACGGATCAAACGTTGGATTTGAGTTGCTGCGGAAGTCTTCAGGCATCTCTCATTTTCGCACATGCGGTAGAGAGACCGCAGGTGCGTGATCGCACGTGCGGAGAGGCAAGCACAGAACCGGAAAAATGGAGGAGTGCCAGGGGTCGTAGGTGCGAGGTGAATTCCGTATCTGCGATGCCAGTAGATGTGTTAGGGTCATCGCAGGTGCGCAAGGTCCGCAGAAACGGAAGGGATTTCTGTAGGTGCGGCCCTTTCATCGCAAGTGCGAAGGTAGAGGGGGTAAGTGATTTGCGCAAATGCGCACATTTTGCCGCACAAGCGCACCCGCAGGTGCGAGCCCAGGCTCCGCAGGTGCGGAAATACCTGGGCAGTGGTTAAAATCGAAGGGCTTCACGATTTTTGTCATTTTTGGACTTTGCAACTCGGTTTAGGGCGATTGTTGAGAGCATTTTCGAGAGATTTCTTGAGGTAAGTATCTTGTTCTTATTTTTGACCAATAATCGTGCTTCCCCATGTATTTTCCCACCCAGTTAATGTGTATTTAAGGTGAAAATTAGAAGTTGGAGGCTAGGGATTTGGGAGTTTGAATTGTGGATTTGGAGGACCATTTGGTGTCGGATTTTATTAAATTTGATAGGGTTAAACTCATGAGTGAATAGGCTTTCGTATTTTGTGACTTTTATCCGATTCCGAGATGTGGGCCCGGGTCGACATTTTAGGATGGATTTCGGAATTTTTACTAAAATCTTGATTTCATTAATTTGATTAGCCTAATATAGTTGTATTTATGATATGTAATTATTTTGGCTAGATTTGGACCATTCGGAGTCGGATATTCGTGGGAAAGGCGTTGTGACCGATTGTTTGAGCTTGGTTCGAGGTAAGTATCTTGCCTAACCTTGTGTGGGGGATTTTTCTCTTAGGATTTGAGTCTTCTATGTTGATTGTAGTCTATATACGCGAGGTGACGAGTGCGTGCTCGGACTTATTTGTGAAAAGTTGGCCCTTTAGGATTCTTAGGTCCTTATATTCACCGAGTATAAAGTTGTTGTTGATATGATTAAGTTGTTATTTACTAGTTTCACATCTACATGCTTTAATTAGAATTAATTGCTTCAGGATTCACTCTTATTTGACTTAACTGAAGATTTTACCTCCTCTATTGTCATGCTATCTTTTCATAACTGCTTATCTTTATTTGAAATTATTATTATCACATCCTATTATTTGCTCAGTCTTAATTGAGGTTATGATTATCTTTCCGCTGCTTATCCTTAATTGAATGGCTAAATATCCTTCAAACTTTTCTCAACCTTAAAAGAAGTTTTAGATATCCTACATCTTAGTCGACTTGTTTTATTTGGATTTATGTGACTCGTGTTAGCTTCCTTGTTGTTGAAATGTATATTGTGGGATCGTGTCTACATATTAGTTTTCCCTTATTGAGTTAATCTCTTTACGCCTAGCATTCTTTACCGTTGTTATTCCTTGCGAATTGGTTCTACCGTTTCTTGTGATTTAAAGTTCTTGAATTGATTTACTTGTCGTACTTTGTATTATTTCTATTGTTGGTGTTGTACTTGTTGTGGTGATGCACGAGGTTTCTGTCGTGCGATTGTTATTATTGTGATGCACGAGGTTTCTACCGTGCAGTCATTGTTATGGGATTGCATGAGATTTCTGTCGTGCTATTGTTGCTATTAATAATTGCACATGCGGCGTGACAAGGAGGGATATGTATGTATGTATGTATATATATATATATATATATATATATATATATATATATTTGTGTGTGTGTGTGTGTGTGTGTGGGTTGCGCATGTGGCTAGACAAGGTGAGAACATTGTTATGTACGTGTGGCGAGACAAGGCGGGCATTTATGTTACTATTGCATATGTGGCGAGACAAGGTGGGCTATGTCAGAGATTGATTTGTGATGACTTGTGGCCTGGGGGCACTCTTGTTGTTGATATTGGTGTAGTGGTATACGTACCTATATGAGCTTTATCTTGTGAAAGCTGTGAGACAATATTCTACGTGTTGTCCGTTCTTTTATTTTTCCTTATGCTTATTTGCTAATATGGACTATGGTAGGACACTTGTACAAGCATACACATAGTTAAGCACTCTTATCGGATAAGAGGTATTCTTAATTTTGTTGAGCATAGATTCTCACCCTTCTTTACTTGCCTTCTATGTGAGAATGGCTCTATTGGCACGTGAGTTGTCAGTACGGTTATGAGGTGTTATGAGGGCATAGGATGCCAAGTGTTAGGTCTTAGGTATTGAGACCTGTGAGTTGTGATTTGTCCGAGGTTCGGTACCTCGTGGAGTTGTTGGCTAAAACCTGATGTAAAAGCTGTTGTAGTTGTTGGGTTATTACTTGTCCTTGTTGTATTTGTAATTTCAGATTTAGGTTGTGTTCCATTCACTTTGTCTGTGTCATTTTCATGATATTCCACTGATATTTGTTGTTTCCTTCCTTAATGCCATTACTGTATTGTGAGTCATATTGCATAGTCCTTATGTAGACATCATACTCATGTTGTTCATATACTTGTACCCATTTAGTGTATTAGACCAGTGGGTGTCTTGATTGTTCCTCGTCACTACTCTACCGAGGTTAGTCTTGATACTTACTGGGCACCGCTGTGGTATGCTCATGCTACTCTTCTGCACTTTTTTTGTGCAGATCCAGGTATTTGTTTGTTAGCTAGCTAGCTATGTGGACTGTTGCTGCGGAGACTCAAGGTAAACCTGCCGCTGCGTTCGCAGGCTTCGGAGTCGCCTTCAAGTTTTCGTTTTGTACTATTTATTCTTATTTCTGGACAGTTGTATTTAGAAGTTTTCTAGCAAACACTCTGTAGAGCTTATGACTTGTACTACCGGTTTTGGGAATTGTAAGAGATTTCAATTTAATTTGTTAGATGTTATTTAAATAATGTTGTTTCAATTAATGTTAGGCTTACCTAGTCCCTAAGACGAGGTGCCATCACGATACCAAACGGAGGGAATAATTGGGTCGTGACACATTTGTCCCCGGATGATAACTCTTAAAGGCTTGCGAAAATGGGACGTAACATCATTAAATCACTTTATATACTTTCAAAGAGGATTTCATTTTCAAGCTTACATCAATTGACTTACGACGTACTTTCACGTACTAAAACATGGGGTGTAACATCCCAGGTCCAGAAAATGAAAGTAGATCAAATGAGGTTGTTGGGATGGATGTGCAAGCATACCAGGTTAGATAAGATTAGCAATGAACATATTCGAAAAAAGGTGGGAGTGGGTAAATGCAAAAATGTCACGCCTCGAACCTAGGAGCGAGACCAGCACCCGGTGCCTCACCTAACCTGGAGTACCAATTGTGACTAAGGGACTTTGATCATATAATGTCATACTTTGGCCATGGGACCACCTTACAAGACAATTTGCGAAGCAAAAT